>PVMI01048119.1:0-17933 GCA_008528875.1 Aulacorthum solani
TACGAACTCCCAGACGTAGACGGCCACGGTTGTAATCTCTGCTTGCTTCAAATAAAGATTCGCCTATTTCATATTGCACTTCGATTTCTACACCAGATATTTTCGTACGTAAATGTTGACTTCTACCTGAACATTTCATAGTCTTAGTCATACCGTTTGCCTAATACCAGACGAGTTCTACTATTTTGCATGAACTTAATCCACTATCAAATTGTCCATTAAAATCGATATAAGTGAAAAACGGATTTTCTTACGAATAGAATAATAAGTTTGGCAGTTACGTGTTTAACAACGTAAGTAGGTACCTATATACCTATTTTAATTTTACAAGTTGCCCATCAGAATTTCGTTTGCCATTATTTTTCTAACACTCCTCGAGAACGCCACCGTACACTTCAATGTTTTAATTATTAACTTTTTCACAAAATTCTTGTTTAGATAAAACAAGTTTCGTCAGTACCTAGGTACCTAAAATAATATGTCTATATATAAATCACCAACTGAACTCATTTTTAATACAAATACAAATGAGTAATGACAAACACACAACAATGGTGTACGACAATAAATAGTATTTGTAGATAGCATACGGCATGAGCATTAATTGTGTAGATAACATACTGCACACGACACCTCTACCAAAATGATTAGGTATACATTTATTTCCAAGATAATTTTACGCCAGCTCGATTAGTGACACTGAAATTATATTATTATTAAAAATGAGATTTATTAATTTATCAGTAATAAATGTATGTATACTAAATTTCTCCTAATCATAGATAATAGTAATATAATTTATACTTACCTAACCAATTAACAACCTTATAAATAAACAAAAAATATATATTTTATTATTATAGGTACTATAGTTTATAAACAAATGTAAAACCTATACGCTTGCACCTTGCTCTACTTTTAACTAATTTTTCTAAAAACAAATCGTGATATACCTAAAAAATATTTTTGAAAAAAAATTAGATTTTTACAATTTTTTTTTATCTTTTTACTTTCTTTCGTATTCCATAGCCGAATATTTCGGTATATTTAACATTTTAACAACATATCATACACAAAAATGTTGAAGATATTTACTACGAATAATTAGCTTAAAATCAGTTTAAATATTTTGAAAAAGTGTTTGTGTAAAGAAGATGTTAATTCAAGTAATAGTGAAATGTTTCAAATGTATATAATTTATATTTTCTTTTAAATATAAACCTCCCCTCCCCGCACGAAAAGTACCAAAAATAAATAAAATTACTTTTTCTTGGAATAATCTCTTTTTCTAAATAAGTATCTGCTGTAAAACATTAAAATATGTAAATACAAAGTACAAAATATGTAAATAAGAACAGGCGGTAAAATTTGAAAATTCTTATCATTGAAATAAGTTGATAATGGAACAAAAGATAGTGGTCCTAAAAATGCTTGTTGTTTTGGTTGATAAGCAGTACAGTCTGTGATAATGGTTACGTTTTAACTTCACTTTTCGTTTAAATTTGAATTTAGAAAAATAGTTCGATTAATGCAATTCAAAAATGTCTGATGACGAAGACGGTGTACATAAGTTGTCCGGGTACAATCAGACTGAAGGCGGTCTGATCATTAAAAAAAAACCAAAACCTGCTGAACAGTTCGAGTTCAAAATACCTGACGTACCGAAAGGTTCATTGCTTGGGTTAGACAAATTGGCTGGTAAGTGGTCTATTGACTATTATAGTAAACTTTGGAAAAGATTTGCTCGACAAATTCCATTACAAATGTATAAAAATGTTTAGCTCAAAAACGGTTAGAAAAAGAGTTGGAGAAAAACAAGAAATCGACTTTACATTCCTATACAGATAACGACGATGAAGGACAAGATGTTGAAGAGACAAATTTAAAAAACAATCAAAGACATAAAAACAAAAGCCGGTAAGAATTTACTCCTCCGTATACAATAATTAATTGTGTGATAAATATTAATTTTTATTTTAAATTATAATGTTTAGACATTATCGATCTGCCCATGAAGAAACTCCAACATACACTGGAGGGTTATCAAAACAAGCAATAGAAAAACAAGAAAGGTTGAAAAAATCATATAACCGTGGTGTACATTATTCAACTTCAGATTCTAAAGATAAGCGAAATCGTTATCGTGAGAGGAGGAGTAGTAAGTTATGATTGTTTAATAAACATTTTGAAATTAAACTATCATATAATAATTCTTTTGTAGGTGATAAAAGTGATAAATGGAATCGGCGAAATGAACCATATTATAAAAAACAAGAAAGAAGTGGTAACCGTGATTATCGTTCCAGTAGAACACCATCTATTAGAAGTAAAGATGAACCTTTAACTCCTAATGTCAGACTTCGAGATACACCATCTAGGTGAGTTATATATCATAGTCTTCAAGGTAGGAGTGTGAGGGGACCTTGTATATTTTTTAGAAATGTTCGAGGAAATGTCTTAGTATTTATAGTTAGATCTCTGCGGTTCTCTATAACTGAATTATTACATTAGTATTAATTCAATTTTATATCAATTATTAATGCACAATATGCATACTAATTACTATTAATAAGTGAAATGGTTACATTTTAATAAACTTATATCATATTTTTCTGTCTACATATGCTTTTTTTGGACAAGTTATGAGCATTTCAAAACTATGCTTTTTTTCGGTTTTAAAATACTCAAAACTTGTTTACAAAATTAAAGTATCAACAAAACCCTATATAGAGCCCTAAATAATATTCTTACCTTTAATTTTAAGAACTAATTCACTATGATATTTAAAATAACAGAGTAATAGTAAGTAAGACAGTCTCTACACAATAACACATGTGGGTATAACATCTTCTTAAAAGATACTTATAAAAATAAACATGTGGTCTATTGCCATTTTTAGTTCTATATTACTATAAATATGACTAATATGAGTAAAGTATGCAGCTTACCAATGTCTTGTGTTTTATTACAGCTGAGGTATCCGTGTCATTAAAATTATTGTGTTCCTTATTATTTTGAATTTCTTATACCTAAATTTTATCTTCATGTCATAAAATCCTGTATAGGTAACAGTTTAGTTGGTTCAGTATTATTTTTATCTCTCGGAGATCTTTGTGAATCTAGAACTAGGTGCTAATACTCAAATAATTGAAAGCCTTTGGAGGACTCTCAGATTAAAAATAGTTTGATGGACTATACCCTCATGTGTTGTTTCTGTCTAACACACACATTAGCAAATCTAAGTACTGAATTCTTACTGAAACTAAATACACTAAATACACTAAATGTGTAGAGGAGAATATAAATAGGGCCTGAGCAGAGAGTTTTTTTTCCATATTTATTTTCAACAAATTACCTATATGAAAAAAAAAATTATTCGTGTACTTTTACTATATAAATATATCTCGTAGAGTGATGTCCATTGTTTGGTATTTCAGTTACCTAAGGAAAAATATGATGTTAAAACTGGTGATTGTCTGTGGATAAGTGGTAAGATTAATTTTCCCATAAAAATAATACAAAAAATGTTTGTTACGGTTTAAGTAAAATTAAACATGGCTGTAGCAATTCATTTTTTTTCATTATTAAAATACCTAGGTACCAACAAACCGTTTTCATTTATAAATATTATTTGTATACATTTTCTAAATAGAGCCAAGTGGTGTGTTTTTGTTCAAAATGTTAACAATATCTTATTTTTCAGAACTACTTGGGATGAAGATGATCATAATATGTCTTCATATAAATCATCTACTTGGGACATGCCTACACCAAAATCTAGTATTGATGATGATCCTACTAGAACACCTAGATTTACACCGGCGTATAAGTATAACAAGTGGGATAGTAATCGTGCTTCAGGAGCTACACCTAAACCTGGAAAAGGTATAATTCAAATGATTAGATGTTCATTATAAAATTAACAATAAATTAATTACCTTTATTATATTTTAATTTGATACTGTAATTATCATTAGTTATTTGGTGGAATATTGTTTGGAGATTATTGTGAATAAGTATGGCATTATATTTTAATATTAAGACTGGTAAATTGTATTTCATTACAGAAAATGATTTATTGTGGGCTAGTGAAACTGATCGTGATGAATGGGAAGAAGCCCAAAACCGATTAGATAGACAGTGGTATAATTTAGATGAAGGAGTTGATGAAACTAACAACCCATTTAGTGATGTCAGTGAATCATATGCCAAAAAAAAAGAGCAACAGTTAGCTCAGAGTAAGAAGAAACGAATGTCTGCACAACAAAGACAGATTAATAAAGTATGTAAAATGTTATTAATAAATATTGTTATTAATTTGTTAATATTTGTATATTTAAAATTTAAGGACAATGAACTGTGGGAACGTAATCGTATGTTGACCAGTGGTGTAGTAGTATCTGTTGACATAGACGAGGACTTTGATGAAGACAATGAAGCCAGAGTCCATCTATTGGTACATAATATTGTACCTCCATTTTTAGACGGCCGTATTGTATTTACTAAACAACCTGAGCCTGTTATACCAGTTAAAGATCCAACTTCTGATATAGCAATAGTGGCCAGAAAAGGTTCGATGTTGGTACGGACATTCAGAGAACAAAAAGAACGAAAACGTGCTCAAAAAAAACATTGGGAAGTAGCTGGCACTGCTATAGGAAACATAATGGGAGTAAAAAAAAAAGAAGACGATAAAGATGAACGAATTGATGAAGAAGGAGAAACTGATTACAAAACTGACCAACAATTTGCTGAACATATTAAAAACACACCAGAAGCCAGTAGTGATTTTGCTAGAAAGAAGACATATGCACAGCAGAGACAGTACTTGCCAGTGTTTGCAGCCCGACAAGAGCTGTTAAATATCATCAGAGAGAATAACATTGTCATTGTTATTGGTGAAACTGGAAGTGGTAAGACCACTCAACTTACACAATATCTCCATGAAGAAGGATACAGCAAGTTTGGCATGATTGGCTGTACACAACCGAGAAGAGTTGCTGCCATGTCTGTGGCCAAACGTGTTTCAGATGAAATGAACACCAAACTTGGTGATGAAGTGGGATATGCTATTCGTTTTGAAGATTGTACTTCTGAAGTAAAATTAAAATATTTTGATATTGATAATTCAACATATTTTAACATCGTAATTAAATGTTGTTTTTTTTTCAGAAAACTGTAATAAAGTATATGACTGATGGTATTTTACTCAGGGAGTCACTAAGAGATCCAGACTTAGATAATTACAGTGCCGTTATCATGGATGAAGCTCACGAACGATCATTGAATACTGATGTTCTTTTTGGTCTCCTAAGAGAAGTAATGAACAAAAATATTATACATTTATGTTAAAACTTCCTGTACAGTGTAGACTTTTATAAATTTAAACACATTTTACACTTTCTAGGTAGTTACTAGACGAACAGATCTCAAATTGATTGTGACATCAGCTACAATGGATGCTTCTAAATTTTCTTTGTTTTTTGGTAATGTACCAACATTTAACATTGCTGGTCGAACTTTCCCTGTTGAAGTTATGTTCAGCAAAAATCCATGTGAAGACTATGTTGAAGCTGCTGTAAAACAAGCATTACAAATTCATTTGCAACCTCACGAAGGTGAGTTTAATTTTTGTTGGATTTCTTACATTGGTTATGAATTATGTCACAATTGATACCTGATTATTGTTATTGTTAATTAGGTGATATATTAATATTCATGCCCGGTCAAGAGGATATTGAAGTAACATGCGAAACACTAGCTGAAAGATTAAACGAAATAGCCGATGCCCCACAATTATTAGTGCTCCCAATTTACTCACAATTGCCTTCAGATTTACAGGCTAAAATATTTCAAAAGTCTACTGATGGATTACGAAAATGTGTTGTTGCTACTAATATTGCAGAAACATCGTTGACAGGTAAAATTATATTTTTATTGACATGTAAGATAAGTGTTTTTCAAAAAATCCTATGTATGTATAATTAATTAATATTTAAGCAACATTTGCAATACTATACATTCTAAAACTTTCAAAAGTTGATGTCTCCAAAAGCAGTTTTTAGGGTACCCAGAGCTTTATGGTTTATACTAAGGAATAATAGTACCCCTGCATATATATTTCTCTAACTGTTAGAATACACTGTTTGACTGTGTACATAAAACCCAACCTTGTGGTATTAGACGGTAAAATAGAATTCAGTATTTAAATTTATGGAAAATGCACCAAATTTCTTTCTTTTGTTATTTCAATGTAATATATAATATATATATATATATATTTTTAATTAATATTGAGGTAGTATATTTTATATTTCTAGTATATCACCTTTTGTTTTAAATATACATCATCATAATCACTATTCCTTTTTTGTTTTATTACAGTTGATGGAATTAAATTTGTTGTTGATACTGGTTATTGTAAAATGAAAGTTTATAACCCTCGAATTGGTATGGATGCATTGCAAATTTATCCTATCAGTCAAGCAAATGCTAATCAAAGAAGTGGTAGAGCTGGTCGTACAGGTCCCGGACAATGTTTTCGGTAAATAAAGTTCTTTCTTTGAAATAAATAAAATATATAAGTTGAGCTTTAATTTTTTAATTTTTTTAATTTTAAGATTGTACACTGAAAGGCAATATAAAGACGATTTACTTATGGGTACAGTTCCTGAAATCCAAAGAACTAATCTAGCTAACACCGTGTTATTACTGAAATCATTAGGAGTTCAAGACTTACTACAGTTTCATTTTATGGATCCTCCTCCACAAGTAAAAAAATTTTACAATAATTAATAAATTATGATTTTTACTAATTCAACATTATGTGTTTTAGGACAATATTTTAAATTCTTTATACCAATTGTGGGTACTAGGAGCCCTAGATAATACAGGAGAATTGACATCGCTTGGACGTCAAATGGCTGAATTTCCATTAGATCCTCCTCAGTGTAAAATGTTAATAGTGTCATCTGCGATGAACTGTACAGCTGATGTGCTGATCATTGGTAACAAATAATTATCATTGAGTTAACACAATTAATATGAACAAATAATTATTTTTACAGTTTCTATGTTATCTGTGCCTTCAATTTTCTACCGACCAAAGGGTCGAGAAGAAGATTCTGACAATGTCAGAGAAAAATTCCAAGTTCCCGAATCTGACCATTTAACAATGTTGAATGTTTATAACCAATGGAAGCAGAATAGGTATTTTATTATTACTATTAATTTATTATTTTTACAGAAAATGTATATTAAAATATGCTTGTACAGTTATTCAGCATCATGGTGTAACGAACATTTTATTCACATAAAAGCTATGCGTAAAGTTCGTGAAGTGAGGCAACAACTTAAAGACATTATGGTTCAACAGAAAATAGAAATTATATCCTGTGGTACAGATTGGGACATTATTCGCAAATGTATATGTTCAGGCAAGTGATTCAAAATTGTGTTTTTTATTTTTATGAATTGTACATTGTATTTACTTGGTGTCTTTCGTTAATTTTCTATAGCTTACTTCCACCAAGCAGCAAGATTAAAAGGTATTGGTGAATATGTAAATTGCCGTACAGGTATGCCTTGTCATTTGCATCCCACATCAGCTCTTTTTGGCATGGGCTTTACTCCTGACTATGTTGTATATCATGAACTCATAATGACTTCAAAGGTAAATATACACTGAGATTTTTTTAGCATAGCCGCTTATTTTTATGTTTAAATTATGCATAATATATTCAAATTCTGATTTTCAAACATTTAAGAGTAGGTAAAAACAATATTTTGGAATACTTAGATCTTTCACAACATTATCCTAGCACCATGGTGATACCAACATTTTTTTACAAAAACATACATGCAAATTTTGAGTCATATGATTTTTCTGAACCTTGACTTTTTGTAATCAAAATTTGAATGAAATGTTTCTAAGTTATTCTTTTTTAAATACTAAGAATAATAGTCCATTAAAAATTAAATACTTTTTAATATTATGATTATTATTGAACTCAATAATTTCCATAACCAAAACAATTAATATCATTTTAATAAACTAAATATTTGGATAAACAAAAAATTACGTTTGAAAATGTTATTGTGTGTATACAATATTATATACTCTAAAAGTTTCAAGTGCCCGCGAATAATATTTTTAAATTTCAACAAAATAACTAAAATCATTATTCTTGATGTAATTCTGTCTAAATCTGAACTTAAAATATCTGTAAAATTAACTGTAATTGTATATTTTTTTGATTTACTACAAAATTATTTTAATACATTTTGTCAAAATTTAAAAAGAACTGTGGATCTTTAATAACTGCTATAGAATAAAATACAGAAAAATGTCATGGTTAAGTTGTCATGTATAGAAATTAATGAAATAAACATTTGATGAAAACCTTAAGTACCCATAGTTAATAGGTTTTAAATTAACAGGTGAATATCCAATATCTAACTTCTAACTCTCATAAAATCTAATTTGACTTTTCTTTAATCTTTTCATTTGTTAAATGTATGAATACTTAAGGAGAATCTTGTACAACAATTTCAAATCTTTGATTTTTTACTCTAAATACTTTGACAATTTCCATGATTTTGACAAATGCAGCAAAAAATTTTACTTTAGACACTCATAAAAATGTATTGTTTATTCACACACAACTTTTTTTTCAATTTCCACTAACAACTTATGGACAATTTTGTACAGCATTTTCAAGTTTTTTGACCAAATGAAAAATTATTTATCGACAACTCAAAATGATCTTATGCCTATTAATAACTTAAAAAGAATCTCAATATTTAGATGGTGGATAAAAATGACTAAAATATTCAGAGAACATGTCAGATACTTGCAGTTATTTTATTTTAGAGTTCCATTAAAAAAAAAAATCAATTTTTTGAAAACTGATTTTACGTAATAATCTTAGTTTTCTTTAATTTGGTGGTTGCTGTTCCTGATTTTATTGAAAACTATTGAGAATTTTTTGCTTTTGCCCACCCTCAACCCAAAATACCACTAGATTCACTTTCCTACCAGAATAGACTGTTAAATCAAATCAAAGCAATTTACTGTCCTAAAAGGTGATGATAGGCACAAAAAAAAAATACTTTTTGTAAAATCGATGCATTGCTTAGCTCAAAATCAAAAATGTATTAAGTTTATTCAAAATGTACTTTACTTGGCTAAACATTTTACTTAATGTATTTATTTTTTCTTATTACTTATACTTTTGTTTCTAAAGGAAACTGAAAAAAAAAATCAATTGTTTATATTAGCTGATGGAAAATAAAGATTATGTTTAACAAATTTGGGTCGATTAAACAAAATTGGACTATTGCACAGCTACTATAACCACCTACCTTAATAATTCTACTTTACTTAAGTCTTATAAACTTTTCTCACATATTTTAAAAATTCACTTATTAGATTGCTCGCTTTTTTAAATTTAATTAGTTTTTACAATGAGTAATAAAATATTTTTGTTTAAATAATATATGTGAATTAGATCTTATTTTCTAATTAACTGAAGTACATTTTTAATTATTATACTATAGGAATACATGCAAACTGTGACTGCTGTAGATGGCCACTGGTTGGCTGAGTTGGGTCCTATGTTCTTTACCGTTAAAGAAACTGGGAAATCAGGTTCAGCAAAACGACAAACGATGGAAACATTACAAGAAATGGAAGGATCTATGAGAGTAGCACAAGAGGAAATGAAGGCGAGAAAGCTCGAAGAAGAGCGTAAACAATTGGCCAGCATCAGAAAGTAAACATATCACAATAATAATTATCATTAGCATATTATAATAATTAAAAAACTTGGATTTAAAAAAAAAATTTTAAATTTTCTAACTTTGAATTTTTTTCTCTGATTTAGAGTAGAAATCATTACTCCAGGGAAATGGGAACCTGGTACCCCAACACGTCGCAAACAAGGAAATCTGGGGTTATAACTGTATATATGTTTTTTTTTTATTATTATTAAATCAGTTTGAAGAAATTGAATTTAACGATAAAAATATATGTTTGTATATTATTGTCAAAAACTAATATACATGTCCATGTATTATAAAATATACATTTATAAATTTATATATTGCTTACCATATTATTTACATCATTCTGAAATGAGTTGCAAAATTATCAAAATTAACCTTAATTTAAGGTCCAGAGAAATATATTTTTTTTTAATTTTACTTTGGTAAATCAAAGAAAAATTTAAAAATGAAAATGCTAAAAATATATGCTTGTATATTACAATCAAACTAAAATACATGCCCACATATATTATGCGTGCAATTGTAAACAGCTTTAACAGCTGTTAATTATTATTTAATTTACATAAAAAGTATAATATATTATATACTTTAGAAATATATATAAGTATATTTATAAATTCAAATATTGCTTAGCGTATTATTTACATCATTCTAAAATAATAGTAGCACAATTACATACATAGTTTACCTTGATTTAAGATCCGGACTATTGAAATGCGGTCAATGTGAAAATTTAGAATTAATTACTAAACAATTGGGACAGTTATTATTGGAACCTGTATTATACCCCCGCCACTGTGCCGTATAAAAATGATCATCCTAGCAATGAGTGACCGTCTGTTGTTCTATCATTTTTTATATACCTTTTATACTTAAAATAAAAGTAAATAATATTAATATAAGTATTATTTATAGTTAATAATTAATACTTGATAATATTACATCTAAACAAATAAAAAATTTCCTATAAATCCTCAAATAACACACATGTTATGTTTTAACGATATGTTTTTCTTGTACAAATGTAATGTCTGTAATCAATATAATAGGAAAAACTCAATAAGTACAAGTATGTTATACAATATTTAAAAAAATTAAGTTAATTATGTTTGTAAAATAGGTATGTACTTGAAAATACACATAAAATATAGCAAAAATCCAACATACTAACATGATCAAAATATAATATTTTAGCTGTATTTATTCAAACTTTTCAAGATGAATAGATGACTTACTAAAATAACCTTCAAGTAAGATATCGAGGTAAAGAATAATATCGATAATGAATATTGAAATTTTAGATTAAAAACTGCTGACGGGGTTTATACATTTTAAAAGGCTAAATGGCAGGGAGATAATAAACAAATATCCAAAAACTATTTAATCAAGTACAAATAGTAATAATTTTGCACTTTAAATTAAGCTATATGGGAAGAACAATAGATATGTGCAGTGTCATAGTTTAAGTCTGTTATTTCTATACTCTAATAAGCTATAAAATATAATACTTTTATACTATTAATACTAATAATAATCATTAATTTAAAATAAAACAACTTTGAAAATATTTACAATTAAATCAAAATCTAATTACATTTGGTGTAAATATTTTAATATCATACAAAAATACATTATATCGGGAACTTGTGACGCTTAAACATTTTTAACAATTAATTTTTTAACAATATATATTTTGAATAAAAAAATAATTGGTTAAGTATTGATTTATGAAAATTACAGAAATTCTAATTTTCTAATCTCATTTAATAATATTACATGTTTTTCATATTATATTAGTGTTCAAATTTGAATAAGTTTTTAGATGTATAAACAATATTTAAAATTAATTTAAAACTATTAAGCAATAATGAATTACAATTATTTGCCATTTTTAAAAAATACAATGTTATATTTACATAAAAACTAATATTTATTTACACTTCATATCATTTTCACCACAAGAAACTGTAAATAATCAATAGTTAATGAACTTCTTAAAAGGGTTGCTTATAATAATGATAATTGAGTGAACACGTACATTTTTATCCATATTAATCTACGTGTTACGTATCAGCATGTACTACACTGTGTTTTTTCAAATACTCTTGATTGAGAAATGATTTACCACATTGGTGGCAAACAGCAGATGAGAAATTTACACGATCATGTGTGGCATAATGACGTCTCAATGAAGCTAGTTTTAAAAACGACTTGTTGCAAACAGTGCACTCGAAAGGTTTTACACCTGAATGTATCATCACATGATTTTTCAGATGAGAAGTACTCTTAAATCTCTTTAAACAAATGTCACAACGATGAGGCCGCGATTCGGTATGAGAAGCTTTATGTGCAATCAGAAACGACTCTTGAATAAAGGTTTTGTTACATACGTCACACCTGTGCACTGACCGATGATTTGAATGCATGATGGCATGCTCCTGTAAATGAAGTGCGTGATTAAACGTAGCACCACATTCTTTGCATGAGTACTTAGGCTCAGCTTGCCCGCTATTGTTGGTACAATTTCCAGAGATTATATGTTCATTGAGTTGTTCGTATGAGAAAAATGAAATGCAACACGATGGACATTGATGTTGCAAAGCGAGTTTTTGATCATCTTTAGAGTGGGTCAAAGAATGTTTTTTCAAATTTGACGAGTCAGCAAAGGCCAAGCCACATACATCACATGCAAAAGGACGGCAACCAGTGTGTGTAAGCATATGACGTTTGACATCTGATGGGCGTGTGAAACCTTTGTTGCAAATACGACAGGGAAATGGTTTTCGACCTGTATGAGTTATCATATGAGCTTTAAGGTTGCTTTGATTTGTAAATGTAGCTTCACATTTGACACATGAAAATGGTTTTTCTCTAGAGTGTACCAATTTGTGTCTTTGTAATTCTGAAGGCTTACTAAACGCTTTATCACAAGATGTACATGGATATGGCAAACCTCCATTATGGATCATTGAATGCACTTTTAAATTGTAATTAGTAATAAATGACATGGAGCAAACTTGACATACAAACGGACGTTCACCGGTATGAATCATCATGTGGCGTTCTAAATCAGATGGTCGTCGAAAAGATTTCTCACACATAGTACACGGATGTGGTTTTGCTTTAGAACTTGCTATTAAGTGCCCACACAAATTACTGGAATAGGTAAATGTCATGTTACAAGTTTTACAATGCAATGGTCGTTCACCAGTATGTACGCTTGAATGTCGTTGCAGGCAAGATGGCTTTAAAAAACTCTTATCACATTCAGTACATGTATACACAGCACTCCCAGTATGTTTCATGATGTGAAGTTTTAAATCACTTTTATTTGCCACGGATACACCACATTGATCACAGACAAAGGGAGGATTTTCTGTATGAATTGTCATATGACGAAACAATCGGTAACTTGAAGGAAATTTCTTATCACATCTAAGGAAAAAAATACAATTTATAATATAGCAAAACCAAAAATATATAAGATATATTTTAAATAAAAAAAACATACTTTTGACAAGTGTGTAGTTTCTGACGAGAGTGTATTTGAGCATGTTCTTTTAAAGATTGATCATCAGAAAAAACCAATCCACAAACTTCACAATGATGTAACTTGATATTGCGATGATTAACCAAATGGGCACTCAATGCATTTGCCTTATCAAATTTTTCTCCACAAACAGTACACAAAAATTTACAATCAACATTTTGACCATCTTCATGGGATACCTCGTGAGATTTTAAAGCATTAACATCTGAAAACCGTTTGCCACATTTTTGACATTGTAGTTCATCCATAGGATTAGGTCGCATGAGACTTTGACAATTTGCCACGGCTTCATTGGCCATGTCAATTGCAATATTCTTTTCTTCGGCAATATAAATTTCTGTTGTACCATCTTGATTAGATAAATCCACATTTTCAATTTTTAAATTATTTATTTGGATTTGTCCAGATACACTTATTGCTTCTTGACCATTGATTATTTTTGCTAAACTTTCTACAGTCATAGTCCCCACTTCTTCTTGATCCAATAATAGATGGGCTAAATCCTGCCATTTGAAAATAACTTTTATTAGAATAAAATAACTTAAATAACATTAAATTGTTATTATATATATTTTTGAAATACTTAGCAATACGTATAAAAAAATTGTATGTATTCAAGTACATAAAAATTAAAAATAATTCTACTAATAAATACAATAGAAAATTAAATAATGAATTACTTACTCCATTTAAGCCTTGAACAAATATTCCATATCCAATATTTTCATGCACCCTGAAACATTAACACATTTGAACTTCAATAGAAATTTTATGTTTATATTCATTTTTATGAATTATACACATCATAATAACTAGGAATAACTTATCAACAATCATTAAATTGAAATTTAGAACATGATTAAAAAAGCAATCGACATTAACAATGATGTGTATAGTGACACATAAATACATTAAGTATTATTAAGTATTTTTCAAAACACAATTTTTAATACTAATTATTTTTGTTGGTTATTATTGTCAGTTATCTTTAAAATGTATGATAAATACTTTAAATTTAGTAACTATAAGCAATTATTAAAATATTAATTTGTCCACAGAAATTTAAATACAAACAGGATCTAACAATAAGGAGAATATTTTAATGGACTAATAAGTAATAAAAATATGTGTTCTGTAAGCTAGCAAGTGACGTTAACAAATACAAAGTAAGTCATTTGGCGACTTGCATATCTCACAAAAACCTAGACTACTACTTCAATAACTTATCATAAATACAATTGATTATTTAATTATTTTATCAAAACTATGATGCAATAATCCCACAACTTCTTGTGAACTCAGGTTTTATCATTTTATTTAGGATGTTTTTAATTTTTAAACCAAAATAGTAAACTTTCTTAAGTTCCTATAATCCATTAAGGCACTATTATTTGATCTTATCATTGTGGGGTATAAAGTTTGTACTTAATGGAATTTTGTATTACGTTTAAAAATATATATATATATACCAACAAATACTGGTAATTACCATAACTGTTTTATTCAGTAGCCAATAAGTAGGTACTGAAACCTAAATTAGGATACCAACAATTTTTACATTTTTTTTATGATCCTACCTAATAGGAACTAAAACTAAAAAAAATAAAGGTTTTGAGCTCTGCATTAAGAGCTTAGTATATTATGTACACATAAGCTTAAAAATATGTTTAGTAAAAATGTATTAATTAATCAACAAAATTAGATTAGAATCTAAAATTAAATACAATTTTAAAATACTTACACAACATTTCTGTTATTAGATAATAAAAACAGTTTATTCTGTGTGGATAATATTTAGTATTTTTATTAACTATATACACAAAACATTTAACAAAAAAAATTATAATTAATCTAAGAATTTTTTGCAACATTACTAAAATTCAAAAATATTTATTTTAAAGTGTTGATACACATGTTCAGAGTTCCAAATTTATTAATTTATTGAAGATTCCAGCAGTATATATATTATTATTATTTATATATTATATTATTCAAGCATACTACCATAACTGTACCAATATGTTCAAAAAAAATAAAAAGAGTGTAAACACATTTTCTAGAAGAAAATAAGTTATTATTATTCTCTTGTGTCACTCATTCCATGTAAATGCCACTAAGATATGTCCAAAAATTGACTTATTTTGGTTAGCTATGTTCAACAATTGATTGTACTTTGTAGTTCAAGTACACCACAATGAAGTATTTCAAAAGATGAATTAAGAGTATTGTTCCATTCACAGAAATGTGATCGTGATCGAGTCACATGAGCAGTTTGCTCAGTTATAAATGAACTAGGTTTCACCCTTTTAGAAAAATGTAATAGTGAAATTAAATCAATAAAAATATATTTTACTAGGTACATTACATTTAAGGTTATTGTGTTATCTAATTTTTGATACAGAATGTTAAAATGTTGATCAAAGAAATTTTATTATACAAAAAAAGGGAATTTTTTTAATGAAGAATTCAATCTTATAACAAATTGGAAAATTTGTAATCATTTGGCAAAGATCTACAACTGGTCAAGAACTTTTTAAGTAATTTATTCATCTAATCACTGATTAAACTTTGACAGTCACTATCAACTTTGATGATGTAATTAATAAATTTGCTAATCTGAAAGCACACACGATTCAAACTCGAAAACAGACACTTAAAGTTGTATTTAAAATAAAAGAATTTGTAGGTATTCAATTTAAATATTGTATTGTAATTGATTAACTAATAGTAAATATTTTTATATTGAGTTTATCGTATATCATTATTTTATTCGATTACATATACTTGGAAATATAATTATAGGGCCAGAGTAAAATGTAGTATAAAGGCCCAATATTTGATGTGGGCCTGCACATGTTTATAATATTAAACATTAAGAAATTTACCGTCTATCATCAGTAGTTTCAACAGTTGCTCCTTGGACAGTGACCAAACGTTTTTCCCCAGATTTTTCTGTTACAACAATTTCCACGCTACCGTTCATTTCTGAAATTTAAAAAATATTTAGGTTAGTATTGATTAATATGCATTCAAAAAAATAAATATGAAACTATTAAGTGTCTATGTTATAAAAAAGAAACTATCAATTTTTTAAATATTCTATAAGTCTATGCGTTGAAAACCACGTGATCACACAACATAGGGAAGTCAATGGACCGCACTAACATGAATCGGTTGACTGACTAATTATTCTCTTTAGAGAAAGAGTATACATCAATTATTTACTTTAAATTGTACAAGTTTGAAATTTCAAAATTTCAGACATTTATTACTAAAAATTAATATTGTTGAATAATAAATGTACAATTAATCAATTAGGGACATTTTAGATAGATGATATTATGTAAGGTATTTTATAGATCTAAAAATCATGTACAAAATAATGTGGCTACTAAAAATCAAATCTGAATTTTTCTCATGAATTTTACATTGTACAACTACATAGGACAAGGGTTAGTGCTTACAACATATGTCAGGTCTGTATTTTACACAAACTTCTAATATCCTATGTGCTTTTCACATGCATTAAAAATGAGGCATCGTCACTTACATTATTTATCAAGTATAAGATGTATTAGGTACTAATACCTACAAATTAACAAATAAGCTGATTTAATAACCCTTTTAGTATCTACCTAAGAAATATAAAATTATGTACCTGGGTAACTATTTTTTTTCAAAGCAAGTTACAACTCTTTAAGTGTAATAAAGTATGCCTACATCGGTGACTGAACGTACACACAAGTAAAATAACTAAAATACTATGCATACTGTATTAGTGATATTTCTCACTATACAATTCTTTATGTTCTCAACAAGTATGAAATCTCATATGTAAATAAAAATGTCTAGTTGAATTGAATTTGTCTCCAATGATTAGCAAAAATATAGGTATTGTAATTTAGTTGGATGGACAATTATTGAAAATGAAATTCAATTGTAAGTACATTATGCAATGGCACTGACGGAACTGAAATTCAGCAAAGATAAACAACCTGTGGATATTAATATTAACACATATTTCTATCGTTTCGAAAACATGTCTTGACACTATTTTCCTTAGCACTTAACATTTAGCAACAAAACTACAGAGGACTAAACACATAATAACTAATATGTATTTACTTTCTGATATTCTGACGGCGTTTCGAAGTTAATTTAATGTTATCCGTGAGCAGATGTCTTCAAATCATCAATGTCTAGAAGGCCAACCACACATCGGACCCAATCCAATCGCCGTGGTCGAACGGTTTTCTCGGGCGAATGTCGATGGAATTATCACGATCGGACACACAACAGACGGGCAGGCTTAGGGTACGTTAATTATTGTTGTCGATGTCACGCACACTCATAAACAATAACAATAATCGTTCGATATCACGGTAATGCCAAAATTAATAAACAGCAAAGTTTTTCGATTTCTCCATTATTACGTTTCGTCAACATTAATATTATTATTATTATTATTATTGTGTACTCTATTCTATTTTATTATTAATAATATAATACGATGATGATGATAGTATTCAATAGTTCGACGAGATGATAAATGATAATATCACAAAAAACCCGACGGAGAAAAAAACATAAAAAAAAA
>PVMI01048145.1:0-11646 GCA_008528875.1 Aulacorthum solani
TACGTATACAATAATAGTAGATACAGTCATTAATGATCTCTTCAACTTTTTATCCAAGATCAAGCGCGTATCGTCTGCAGTCTACGCGATATTATAAGTATCAAATGCTGCCATGTTTAGCTTTCCAAAGCTTGGTTTTAACGTCTCCGGGAGAATAGTTTGTTAGTAAATCGAAATTCCAAACGTACGATAATCTAATATAATAGTAATTATAGTATGCGTAAATATTATTATTATGGTAGTTCATCGATTAATAATAATAAATCAAACTATTATTACAGGTCCATAGGAACATCAAATTATATTATATTTTAAATATAATGAGTGATCCATTGAACGTAAGATACTTATAATTTTTTATTTTTACCGTTACTATTTTTTAAGTATTCTACTCTTTTGAATATATATATATATAGGTATACATATTATATTTTTAATTTCATATTCCAAAGACGAATATTTCGATACCACTTAAAATTACGGGTTCGGACAAGTAGTTTATTATAATTTATAAGTATTTAAAGTTTTGACGAAAGGAGTAGTGGGTCCATCAAATTGTGGGGAGCCACTCCACTCCGCTAATCTATACTTTAAATACTTAAACCTCATAAACTACTCTGCCAAAATTGTATTTATAGGTACCAGAGTATTTTCAACAACTATTCTGCATTAGAATAAAGAATTAAAAATGTATATTTTCATAAAAAAAAATGAAAACAATTAAAAAATGTTATTGGAACAATTACAAATTGTATAAAAAAACATACATTTTTACAGTGTCTTACGTTAAATCCATCACAATGATCACATAATATGTTTAATACACCCCTACTAAAAATACATGTATATACATACATATCACATGTAAACCACATAATATTAATAAATAAATATTAGCAAATAATTAAAATACACTAATAGTGAATTCATATGTTCAATGACTTTTAAAAATTATTCAAAATATTTTTCGCTCCATAGAACACTCACTCATTAACATTTTTGTGAATTACCTGATGCAAATATACATCAATCGATCTGCCACAGTATACATGGCTGGGTTCCATACATGAATAGTGGTAAGAAAGATTCCTTCAAAAGTCATCAGTTGGCAGTTATTTGGCTGTTTTTTATTTCCTCTTTATATTAGAACAATTTGTATCAGTATTGCATCAAGGGTTACGGTTATTACGTCACTATTATTACAATTTATATAATTCATATTTTCAAATATATTAGTCGTCTATAAACTATGTAACTCTAGTAACTTAATTAATTGATAGTATAATTAATGTCTATTAAATATTTAAAAAGATATAATTATTGTTTAATTCTTATTCGTTTTTATTTTAAATATGTGTTAAAAATTCAAATTTAAATAATATTTTTACTAGATTATAAAAAACTATTTTCCCCTAAATTAAATTTTGAATAAATCCATGATATAAAAACTTTGAAAACTACCTATATTGTTTTAGTTGGTAATCTTTGATGATTTCGCCCCCTCCTCTTTTACCCATATATTTTGTAGACCGTTAGCTCTGATCATAAAATAATATTCAAAAGCTCTTACTACATAATATATGCACTAAGTAGGTCAAAATCCTCGATCAAACGATACGTCGTACAAAGATCATCCTAGTATTACATAAAATAATATGTTACGTCAAATTACGTTTAACGGAAAATAACGTTATTGGCCAAATACGCAGGTCATTATTTTTATAGTCCAAATTTGCAGGTGAATCCTAATTCCTAAATAATATTAATTTAAAAATTATTTAGGTTTTTATAAAAAAATTAAATAATTTGTTATACGTATGTAGTTATATTTAATTAGGTTTTTTAAGTTATACTTCAGTGACATTTTCCTTTACACAATTTTTCTGGCCCTTGACTGTCACAACATTTATGTTTGCAACCAGCAGAACTGTTAGCCCTCTAAAAAGTCCTCAATAGAATTGTTTCCTACTGGTTGGTTCTGAGTTTACCACCTACCATCTAATAATGTCATAACATTTTCTAACAGTTTTTCTAGCTATTTCTTGAAACTTGTAACTGTATTTGGAAAACCGTGTTCCCCCCCCCTATGAGAAAAAACTTAACTACCATTTATGTATCTTATTCGTATCCCGAAAAAGTTGAAATTAATTTTATTAATTAATACAACTTTTACGAATCACACATTTTCAAAAACTAGTTTAGCGGTCACCTTATCATTGGTCGTTGGACATCTATATCTTGTACCTAATTAATGGGTTTACTTGGACCATACTCGTCCAAACAGTATACTTAATCACAATATTCATTAATATTCAGTATCTAACTATTATCAACATTATTATTCACTAGAAAATAATTCCCTGCACATTTGTATAGATAAATAAACTCAATGACTGGTGAATAACGTTATTCTCAGATTTAACATAATTTACAGTGATATATATGTTTATTATACTTATCGCGGCCGCAGCTATGTTGGTGAATTTGGTAAGTCTATGCTCTATAAATAATCAGAGTTTCGCCATTTTACCAATCGATCAGTATAATGTGGTTTAGTCACGAGATCACATTAATATTATGAAGGTACGAGCGAAAGCTGCAAAATAATATGTTCGCGTGCATACTTTATCATACACGATATTACCTATGGACGGCTCAGGACTATGCTAAACAGTAGATAGATAACTATAATATTGTCTACGATATGACGATTTCGGTTGCAGGACATTATGAAACGATTAACAATGATAAAACGTAACGATTTGGTGCCTAAATATATCATCATATAAAATTATCGCATTGGACACATCGAAAAAATCCGCTTGTAATCCATTTGACTTAACTTCAAGTGGTAATATTAAATTATTACCTAGATAATTTTTATTATTATATACGCCATCGTCGTGTACATTTGTTCGCATGATCCATACCTGAAAATAAACATTCATAACCACTAATATCTAGTAAGAAGGTTAGGTTAGGCATTGTAATTTACTATAAATGTAAACCATAATGGGTTATATAATGGATTAATGGTATATAATAATGTTTAGCTCAACATTCAATATAAATATTAAATGTCAATTTAATGCGTCATACCAGCATCTTCACTTTAGTCGACGCGTTAGTCGGGTTATAGTGCATTTTCATGAATCAATTAGCAGAGAAAGTGACGTGAAGCTCCAATCAAATTGACAATAATCCCAATGATATTATTATGCTCTTAAAGACAAAATATCATAATATTATAAAATGGCTTGAACATGCAAAAAAACGTAGCTACCTACTAAATTAAAATTATATTTTTAAATTTGTATTCTAATAACTTATAATGAAAGAAATAAATTGATAAACGTCAACACAATATATAAGTACATAATATATGTATAAAAAAAAGCTTTAATAAATATTTCAATTTTTGACTATGAAACATACCTATATGAATATTATTATCAGACAGTTATAGTATAATGAATAATGATTTTCTAGACATTTTACATTTTTTTTCCTCTTTGAAATGACATTATAAGCGTAAATTATAGCGTTAAAAACACAAAAATAATATAACAGCATCAAAACTCTGAAAGACGAAAAAAAATATACTAAATTCGTATTTTACTTTTTGAATAACAGACACAAATTTATAACCCACATGGGTGTCTAAAAACAAGTATGCAAATTTTACAAGTCACGAGCCCTGCTTGGATCCGAGAAGAGACTACATTATACAGAACGTGTGAACAAATCTAAATTACGATTTCGTCTCATATTTAATCCATATATTTTAATGGCGTGTTATAAATATAAATATCTTTTGTCTGGATTATAGGGAGTTATAGTCCATAGGGTGACTAGATATGCCTTATAAACATACATATATATTAAATATAATAATATAATATAATAGATCATACACAATCGGTAAAACTGTTTACGTATTTTAGACTTATTCCAAAATAATCACTAAAAATGACATCCATAAAAAGGGATTGCCGAAAAATATGACGTCTTTAGACCCCAGGGAGGACTCATATAAAGTATATTTTTATAAGCTATTATATATTTATGGTTTAGAAGTAGGTAGGTAATGCTTAAAATTCACGACGGACTTGATATGTAGAAAGTTGAAGAGATCTGTGACAGAGTAAAGCGCGTCATGTATTTATTAGTTATCAATCGTACAAATGTTTTATAGCGTAACTCTTTGTTTATTATTACTTTTTTCTTAAGTAATATTTTATCAAATTTGGATTTTATTCCGTCTAACAAACAAACAAACAATATACGTGAATCTCAATCTACCAATTTCTCAGATTTTCATGCAATTGTAAATTATAATAATCAAACAATATATTGTAGATGAATTTATAGTTAACGATTGCATAACATTATAATATAATACATTATTATAAAACGAATTTTTCGGAGCAATTATTAATTTCATTATTCTTAATGCTCTATAGTCCAATAATTTTATTATCTCTACAGGGAAATGAAAAATGCACCACATCAAATGCATTTTAAATACAAAATAACATTTATTAGTATACAGTAAAATCAATTTTATCCATGGTAAAAAAAATATGTTTCGAATTGCTCAATATTAAACTGGTCTATTATAATATCATCTACATATCATATCGTATAACAATGTATCTATTATTGAAAATCAGAGTAGAAATCGATGAGAAAATATTATGCATACTTCATAATATACGAATATTGTTTATTTGTTTGTACATGAACCCAGGTCAAATGATATGGATTTAGTCACTCGTGCATTTCAATAACGTTATTTCGCATTCAGAAATATTAACTTTTCAAACATCGCGTGCCACTCATTTCAGCCCAATTCTTGCATATAAATCATTATTACTGTGGTAAACGAAAATAGTCTTCTACTGAATAATTGAAATTGAGGTACCTGTAGTACAAAATGCATATTTTATCCCATTCGCAGAACCTTTGAAGCACCGATTAAAACGTACATTTGATAAAACTGTTGTAATTAATATAATCCTATAATGAATTATTATGTTTATAATTATTATTCATTATAGCATGATAATATAATGCAAATTTGTGCACAGCTTACTAACAATTTATTAAAAACCCTTAAAATACATTACCTATACAACCATTGAACAACCTATCGCAGCTCATAAATACCAAATTAAAATGACAAAAGAATTGCATCACAATAATATATAAATATATGATTAAAAGAAAAGCTAAAAAAAATTCAATGGTTGCAAAGTATTTCGTTGTTCAATTAAAAAATTAGTATACCGGGTTATCCATATTATGACAGCCATTATTTCAAAAACTATAATCGTTTTATACTTGATTATAAGTCGTTAATTTTTTTTTTATATATATTTTTACTATTTGTTAATTGTTCACTCTTTTATGACAGAGTGTATTCAATTTCGCATTCCAAAGAAAAATATTTTTTGGAGTTCTTTGATATACAAAAATAGAATTTAGGTCAAGACTATTTAGTAGTTTGTGAGTTATAATAGTATTTTAAGTACAAAGTGGTACAGGGGTACCCCATTAAATGGTGGTTCACTACTCCTCTCGTGTAAACTTCAAAGTTTAAATAATTATATTTACTTTTAACAAAAAATCTACTAGTTCAAAATTTGATTTTTATAGATCGAAATATTCAGAATTATATTCTTCTTAAAAATTTGAAATTGAAAATATATTTTGTCATTCAAAAGTGTAAAAACTATTGCTTTAAAAATATTTAAAATAACATTGTTTTCAAAAAAGCTGTTTTTAATCACTTAAAATTATTAGTGTTTTTTGAAATAACGAGTGTATTAAAGAATTTCGCTTGTTTGTCAATAAGAAAATCTGTGACAATTGATGATCTTTGATCGGTGAATTGAACCAAGTCACCTCTGAACTTCATCGGGGGTGGGTCTTGACGGGTCTATTTAAAGTGTAATTTGTTACTGGACTCCATTCATTAATTCCATATTAATATATCGCTGTACTTTTAAACATCGTCAGCTGCGTGATACACATGTTGTTGGTGGTTATTATTTTGCTGAGTGGTCATTAAAGCACATTGAGACAATAATAAATTCTTGGACACAAGTGATGTTATTGATGAACGTTATCATTCTTTCTACAATCGGTGTTACCATTTGACATTTGCGAACAACTTGCTTAGATACCAATAATATACTCGTATACTAGTAGTCATGTTGTTGATTACAGAAGAATCATTTAGGTACAAAAAACTAAGTAAATATTATAATAATATTAAGAATATAAACTATAGCGAAATAATACACTCCAAAAATATAACATAAAAAATAGCAGTTATGTAATATGTAAGAAGATAATTTGATATTTTAAGATGACGCCAAACCTTTATATTATGTTATTTCCGTCTCACAAACTTGCAACATGGGATAAATTAGTTGTCCGTAGTTAAAATGTTGTATAATAACTTGACTAATAATCAAACTTAAAGGTAATAACATTATCTATATTTCACAAAATGGTGTTATGATATTTTAATTTTAAAGCAAGTTATGAGAATTTTTTATTTTATTTGTATTGCACGTTCATTTTAAATAATAAAAACAAATTTACAGCACCCCAAAACCCTCCGTAAAATCAAATTGTACATGAGTCATGAAACAAAATTTGGTATAATACAGCTATTTGTTCGAGTGTATGACCATTTGCCAACCAATAACATATTATGTAAAAACATAAATAATAATATCCACCTTAATTATGGCACTCTGTGACAATTTTTGCAGTATTCATTAATAATCGACATTCAATGTAATTTGTCGGTCGTGGCTATAAAATATATCTGTTGTTGTTCCCACGACAGACATGGTTACTATTAAGCAATTTTTTTTAAAAAACCATGCTTTAAAACTAATTAATTATTCATAATTATTCATCGTTAAAAGTATATTTTATAATTCTTAGAATTATTGGTTATAGGAAATTGTTGTTGTTCTGTTTTCATAATATTCGCATATTTTCTTCTCGTTATTTTTATTATTATTATGCAAAATGCAAAATTATTTCAGTTAATTATATACACTAAAAAATACATTTCCTGCTAATGACTTGAACTTTCTAGATTTTTATTGAATGCCTTTAGTCAATGTATTATTTTAAAAGCATGTTTTTTAATAGACTTTCTTATGATTTAAATATTTTCATCATTGAGTTCGGTATTAATTGACGCCTATATTGTAATTGATTCTCGTTCACTAGTCACACTCATCAATCAATCAAATTCAACCGTATGAATATAAATATTTAAAAAAAAAAACTATTAATGATTATCAGACATAATTTAACTAGTAATACAATGTTGAGCACGCTAAAGTCATCGATTATACTCTAAAATAAGCAGCCAAACATATTGTTTTAAGTACAGATTTTTGGAGATCGTTATACCTACATTTGAACATTCACCCGCCCCTTAATTTAATATTATGACGCTTCAACGTAAGTACCATAATACTAACCTACCCATACACGATTATAAAATTAAATTTTGACCACTAATTAATAATTATTATTTGGATACACCATTATTGTTCATCATTATGTTATTGGTAATATAATGCCGTACCTGCTATTAGACGAATAGGGAACATTGAATTGGGTAAATTCGTCCGCTACGTGATTTCAATCACATAATCGAAGAGTAATGATTATTTATAGTTTGGTTGTAAAAAATATATATTTTATTAGGTGTGCATAATTGTAATACGATAATATAAAATGTATAATATAACTATTGAAGCCTCTTGGGCGAAAAAATTAATTTACAAAAAAAAAACATTTATAAATTAATGCGAAACAATAACTATTGGTGGCATAAAATATTGCAATAAACTTATATTATTATTGTTACGTGTTTTTTTTTAAGTCTCTTACTGTGCAGGGCATGACATATCTTCTGGACATATCATTAAAACGTAACGTTATGCTTAATATTATAATATTATTATATTCAAAAATAATGCATAATTATTTTTTCGCGTACTTACAACAGCTGTGTTGTGATAATCGTGTTTTTCACGCCAACGTAACCGAAACGTAATGAAGTCATGTTTGTACTTTACGCGCTGCTACGAGTGAGCCGCGTACTCATATTATTATTATATTATGTGTAATAGCTACGTGTAGGTAAATGAAATATAAATTCTCAAACAAACGAAAACATATCAAAATTATTTATGATGTGATATTATAGAAAAAATGATTTTAAAAAAAATGTAATATTTTTATGTAACGTAAAATATATATCATATATAATATTATATACCTAGTTTAAATGTGTAAGCTATTAAATAATATAAGTGAATGACGTCATAGTATAAACCTATTCTCTTGTCTCAAGCAACTTTTTTAAACTTATTAGTTTTAGTAATATTTATAACTTGTATCAACATGTTACATCAGACATATCAATTGATAACTTAAGAGGGTAATGGTTATGTGTGTTTTTTTTATACTTTGTCAGACATGCGTCGTGTATGATAGTAGAATATTATTCATACTATTATTATTATTATTATTATTATTATTATTATTATTATTATTATTATAAGAATAGATATATTGTATAATATAACGTAGAATTAATGCATATATTAATATATATATATATATATGTGTGTATATTTATTTATTTATTTAGAGACATGTAAATAGATAAATTAATGCGTTGTATGTTTTTTTTTTCATTATTTCAAATTGCAATCATTAAAGTATTGTAATAGTAATAATTAATAACTAATAATTCGTATATTATGTACTTGCAGGACAGCCAATGTTTATAGTTGATGTTTGAACATTATTTTACGGTACGTTTTTTTCTGTAAAAAGACGAATACTAATGATGAGACAGGGCAATTTTAAGAGAATAGTTAATAAAAGTTGATTCATAGATAATGTTCTTTTATTTTTATTTATTATTATTATTATTATTATTTGATGAAGATGGCATGGAAATTGTGGCTCCTTAGATATTATCAACTACCAAGGAATTAAAAACAGCTAATAAATATTTTTTAATAACGAATGTGTATATATACAATACATATGTAAATTAAATTTACTTACGATATTATTTTTTTATTTTAATAAGTTCCAATTCAATTTGTGTAGTAAAACATAACTATAAGCTTATAAAATATAACTAATCACTCAACTTAGTTACATATTTTTTACTCAAAAAACTTTTTACTTGATTCAGTTGATTTTTTTTTCAACCTTTCAAGTAACAAAAAAAAAATTGCCCATTCTCATAGTAACAAATTAATGTTCATATGTTCATAATAAACTTTGACGTGCAGAGTATAATTTTCCCATTTAACAAAAATTGATTTTTTTGTGTTTAAATTACCAAAATTCCATATTAAAATGAATTCACGTAAGATTTATATTTTAGAACGAAGTTTGATGAAGTCTGAGTCCAAACGTGTATTCGAATTTCCTAAAATTGTGAGGTCCAATTCGAATACCCGGTTGATTAAATCAATATTAAAAAAAATAATAATTTTTTTGAAGCTGTATACACATAATATTATTGTATATACATATATAATTGTTTTATTTAGTGAAAATTATTTTGATGTGGTTATTTTACTTTGTATATAGAACTTATATGTGTTTACGTGAACAAAAAAAATATATATATATATATTATATAAGTAGTTAATTATGGTTTACATAAGAAGGACGATTTTGGCCTAAGATTTTAAAACTACAAATGTAACTATTAAATTATGTTGTACCTATTTAGTCCAATCAATATTTTGTTCTAGAATTACTTTAATAATCGTTTAATCTTCAAAGAGTTTTATTGTTTAAATCTTAGTGAAATAATACATATTATGTTATGATAAGAATATTAATTATACACGTATCTATTACAACAATTATTTCAATCGTGTTTTTTTTTATTTCGTTTTTCAACGACTTTAGTAAAAAAAAACCATTTTTCTCACGATTACCTACCCGTTTTATCATAACAAGTGTACACATATTATGTTATTTTAATTTTAAAAGATATTATAAAATATATTATTGATCGCATATGCACATATACATCAACAATTCGTTCGTTGGACAAATCAACCAACATTTTAAAAAAAATGAACCATCATGCTATAATATTATAACAAATACGAGAATGTGGAGCAAAATAGAGACATGATAATATTTTGTTGAATCGAATTTAAAATCACTAAACAACAATGATATTATTGTAATGTTCGTGAGTATTATAGTATTCGTACTTTACCTATTTTCAATGATCATTATGGCATTATTATTCATGTAACTATCCTTACAATATTTAACATTCTTTTTATAATAAATTTTATTGTATCAAGCAAACTTAAGTTCGAATATAAATACAATATACCTACATCATATTATGTATTTTATACACACGTCATAAATTCATTTCGTTTGACGTCCGATGGTCGTGTAAAATCAAAAGTCCATTAAAGTGTAGATTCCAACTTGTAGACACGGGAGCATAAAAAATAATGTGTGACGTAAAGTTTTTGAAATTACGTGTATCTATTAAACCTTTCGAAAAAAGTTTAAGTTATAGTTTTACAAAATAATGGGAGTACCTATTCGCTATACAAAGTATCAATGATCGTATAGTATTATCAAATATAGGTAATATAAAGCATTTTTAAATGTTTTCAATTAAACGGATCTATATAGGTATAATAATACTTCGTGTTGAACAGTCAATAGACGAGGTAAAAGTGAAATTTAAATGTATTTCATCGAATAGCCCTATGGCACGTTAGAATCTGTTTTAAGATAAGTATAATATCATAGTTCCAATTAATATGTGGCACTTATATAAGTTATGTTAGACAAAATTGCAAAACGAGTCAGTGCCGGCGGGTTTTCAAAACGTATAAAACGATAATATTTATAAACGATCTGATTATTTATAAAAGTGTACCTATGTGAATATGAATGACAACGAAATGCCATCCAATAAAATTATTATTACAATATTCGTCAGGTAAGTAATACTTCTGTTGTCACTCGTCTGTAAGTAGGTATTTTCCACAATATGATTTTTGGAAATCTGAATTTAAAAGATATTAAATATTCATACGAATCAGCCTTGTGTAATATTATAACCTAAATTAGCTATCACAGATTACGAAACAAGATATTTTGGTTGTTAACATTGTGTTTAGGAAAACCGACGTATTATATATTTCAAATGTTATTACAATCGCAGATTTTCTGAAATTTAGTTAAATTTTACCAAATATTTTTTAAATATATTCAGATTAAAGAAAAGTGTGATCGAGAGTAGGGACAAACGAGTCGCAAAACCACTTGTACATCAAATGATTTATTAATGTGGTTGGTGACCACAATGACAATTATTAAACTTCTACAAAAATGTGATATTACCTACAACAGCGTAATAATCCAAAGATAACAACTGAAAAACGACGAGGCACTAGACACATTAGTTACTAACCGATTTAGCTAAAAACTGCATAATAACAACAAATAAATTATAATGGAGACTAAACATGACCCGGCCGACATGAAATCCGGTCAGACCCAATAGTTATCTACTTGTATAACTCTGTTGGA
>PVMI01048169.1:0-13170 GCA_008528875.1 Aulacorthum solani
ATATTTGCACATTTTAATCAAAATGCATATAATTTAGAGTTTCTGGGAATTTATTTGATAAAACGAATGTAAAGATAACAGAGATCTATAATTATTATTGTTGTTTTTTTATGTCATAAACTCGTCAATTTTGCTATTAATTATAAACTGCAGTCTACAGTCGGTTGTATCGTTTAAAAGGAAAGATTTTACGCTTGTGCCACTTGTGGACTGTGGTTGTACACTAGTTAATTTAATGATCGTTAGTACAAGGGTACGACGCATGTTTGCTGTGGAGACGTGTACCTATAGTCTATAGATACAAAAACTTATATTTTAAAGTGATATTTAGTGTAACATATGTAATATAATACAAACCATTTCATGAAGAATATTTTATTGACGTTTTTAAAACTGGTGGTAATAATATACTTAGTTGTATGAATTAAAATTAATTTTTACATAAAAACTGCTTAATGTGATAGATTTTAAAATATTTTTTTTGTATATTTATTGCATATTAATCCTAGCCCTAATACCGTTATTTTTTAATTATTGTTTTCACATAAGTACCTATTCCAGAAAAAAAAATATTAACAATAAAAACAGTGACAGTGTTTATTGTTATTTGCAGATAGGTATAACAGATAATTTTTTATACCTCGTAAAATACATAATAGTATTACATAGTATTACTTTTTATAACAAGTACCTATGAAAGTCTTGGCATTTAATTGCCTGATTAGATAGGTATAATACTATAATAGTTATTTTGTGTTGTTTTTTTTTATAAAAGGTGCTTAATACGCTTATCGCTACATAACACCTTTTACAATTGACTAGTATGATAAATTTAAATATAACATTTAAAAAAACTTATAATAAAAGTGATAAATCCATAATATTGTGACTTAGAGAGCGATTTACAGTCAGTGGCGTCAGCTAACAGCAAAACAGACAATATCCAAGTACATCCAACAACCAAAATAATTGCAGACGATCAATAATTATTTTTGCATCTCCAGTGACGCCAAAAATCCGCATTCTGGACTCCGGTATAGGAAATTAGAAACTGCACGTATTGTTATTTGTTGCAAACTTAAAGTAGTTCTGCTACGGTGAAGTGGTATGTAAATATTAAAATATAAATAATCTCGGCGTTGAGTTGCATAAAAATAAATTTTCTAAGTGGTTGTCTTGTAAAAAAAAAAAATATTTAATGAAAAAATCATGGGTCATGCAAATACCTATCATGTTGAAGAGATGGGGCATTAGCTTCTATAATTTCTATCGAATATTGATTCATTAAATGTTTGCTGATTAGGTAGTGATTGTTTTTGCAAACCGGCAATAATGTATTAATGCCTGACGTAGTGACGTCTGTTGAGTGTTGATAGTTAAAAAGTGAATATTAAGCTTTGACCTTGATTGTTAATCATACATACGTATCATTGAGTGTTGTATCAAAAATACAGTATAAACTATAATGTGTATAATATATAATTATAATATATATGTATATATAAATTTCTATATAAGTAGATTGATAACTTATAAACTATAGAAGCATGACAATGTCATCATGATCATGTTGTACACAAAAACACAACATGCATTAAATAATAATTATGTATTAGTAACAATTAATAATAATAAGATCTAAGCTCGAAGCTAACACATGTTCGTTATCAGTTGCGATAACGATGTCGTTATCAGACGTTACTCTTTAAACAACAGAAAAAAACAATATCGAGCGAAACGATATTATTATTACTTACATCCAATTCGATTTCGTAATACTACGTCAATGTATATCGTCTCAATTACTTCACAGTTTGCGTTAATGGCTGCAGAGTACTGAAAAAATTGCACATCACGAACGTTTCCTGATGCAATTTTCTATGTCAAGGACACCGGTGGTGGCCCACAGCTGCCAAATATATTGTCAACAGACTTCAACGTACATTGCATGAATGATGGAATACGAGAAATACCTCCGACCACTTCGGCATGCATGATGGCACACGATACACAGGTAAATAAACCGTAAACTACTTTTTTTTAGAGGAATTTTAATTTGAATAAAAATGGTTGTTTGCTTCAGAAAAATGATTCCAACTCTACAAATGTGTTGCATAGTTTGGCGGCAGGCGCCATCGCTGGTGCTTTAGCCAAGAGTACAATTGCTCCATTAGATAGAACTAAAATCAATTTTCAAGTAAGCATTGTATATGATCATAAATTATTATTTATTTTTCAGTCAGTAATGAATGTATACTTTTGTAAATATTTATCAATTTTAATACCTATTTAGATATCTCAAGAGCCATACTCTGGTAGAGCTGCGTTTAAATTTTTGGCTGATACTTATGCAAAAGATGGTTTCATATGGCTATGGCGAGGCAATACAGCCACCATGACCAGAATCATCCCATATGCAGCCATCCAATTTACAGCATTTGAACAATGGCGAAAATTGCTGAAGGTTGATTCTCTAAACACAAAGTAATATTATTATTTATGCCCATTTTTTCATGCCAATTAGGTATATAATATTTAAAAGGAATGAACATTTTTAAATATATAAATAATTCTATGTTAACATTAACATTATATTTGCTAACTTGAAAATGAGAATAAATTATTCATTATGTTAATTTTAATTTTAGTTAAAAACAAGTTAACCTTAATATTTAAAAAAAAAATAACACCTACTGCTATAAAAATGTATTATTATTTTTTTTATTACTTTTTCTTTAGTTCCTCCATCCTGATAAATATTTGAGTTAAAATATAATTTGACAATAAATGTAATTTATTTATAAAAGAAATACTTTTTTGCTTATATAGCTTGCCTATACTGCTATGTACAGAATTATTTTTGATTCTTCAATAATAAAATAGGTATTAAAACTAAATTTCAATTTTCAAATTATAAACACTATAGAAATGAAATATCATGTTAGTTTTCTTTATCTTTATTCAGTTATATTCAGTTACACAGTTCGTTTTATAGAAGTGTAATGTAATAGTTTTTAAATATCATAAATATTAGTAAACAGTACATTAATCCTTGTTAATGTTGAATTAATCACATTATGAATTTCACAGATGCTACTTAATTTGTATTATTTTGTAACTACTATGTTCATAATCAACACTAATTTATTGAAAAATAAAACAATAAATAATTGATAGTTAAGCCTAAACATATCTGGTATTATTATTTTAAATGTTATTAAAAAAAAAAATACAAATAAACACAATACTTACTTTTACTGTTGATAGTGAATTCTTAGTATTATATTAACATTTTAACATAAGAAATTAATTTTTCCATACACATTTACACATTTAAATTAATATATTACAAGGTTTAAATTTAGATAAATAAGCAAATCAATATTAATTTAATTTATATTAAAGTTTTAACAAATAGGCGGGTTAACATTTATTATTTCTATTTTATAATTTGAGTGTTGCTTATTTTTTTATAGTCATAAATTTAATACTATGTTGTTTTTTTTTATAGAAATAATGGAGGTCTTAAGTTTCTTTCTGGATCTTTAGCTGGGGTAACATCACAGACGCTAACTTATCCTCTAGACTTGGCAAGAGCAAGAATGGCAGTTTCTACCAAAAATGATTATAAATCGTTGGGAGATGTAAAGTATTTAATTTTAAATGGTTTTTTTGATGTAGTTATATTAATTATCTAGTTAGAAATATTTTTTGTATAATCTACAAAATGGAATTAATATAACTGCAGTGACGTCCTGGCCTACAAGGATATCAAGCACTGATTTCCTAGGAGGCTGGATGATTGTTGGCTATAATACATTCATTTGTGTAAAATCTCCAAGATTCATTTAACAAATTTAAATTTTACATTATTTACTATTATAAAAAAGTTGGTCACTTTATTATTTTAATTGGCCTAACTAGAGTCAAGTCAATTGTTGAGTTTTGAATCTTTTACGAACTAGTTGCCAAGTATTTAAAAATAATATTGATAGGTATTTTTATAAAAGGTGAGCTTTTTATCTCACTTGTCCTTTCCAAATTATGTTTATGTTAACTTGAAGATATTTGCAAAAAATGTTGCCCGCCATTTTTTCACAGGCCGCCCATTGTCTAACCTCAATCAATCTTTTTATTCAATAATATTTATAAGTGAACTTAAATAATTGAAATAAACTATATTATTTATTTATTAGGTATTCAAAAAAACTTTCAAAGTTGAAGGGATAAGAGGCTTTTATCGAGGGTATGTGCCAACAATACTAGGCATTATACCTTATGCAGGTACTAGTTTTTTCACTTATGGCTCGTTAAAGTCATTTATGAAAGGTAAGTATTCATAAAACACACACTTAATAAAATCATTTTTTTTTTTATTTAATATATATATTTTATAATATAGAAAAACATGGATATGAAAATACGGTTGTGAATTTAGCATGTGGTGCAGTGGCAGGTATGGCTGGTCAATCATCATCATATCCTCTAGATATTATTAGGCGAAAGATGCAAACATCAATAATCACTGGAATAAATTACACTAACCTCAGAACGACATTTATAATAATTTATAAGTAAGGTATTTTTATTTACTAAAAGTACGATTGAGCACATTCTTATCAGAGCAACATTATTGTATTACGATTGAGCACGCTTTTTTGTAATTTCAATCATATTTCAAACAAAATATTTTTTGGAGATTCAACTGGTATTGAACCTAGGAGTTAAATCCTATTTCTGATCTCGCCTAATATTCTTATGGCATAGGCTATCTGTAATTTGTATATCATAAAATTAATGATATAACTATATTAGTTATTAACATTTTGTAATAAATGTTTTAATTAATTCCAAGTTAAATATTTTTAAATTTTAGCTATAACCTACATAGTATATTTTTCTCATTAACATCACACGAAAAAAAAAAATATAACCGTGTCATTTTTGTCTTGAAGAAATAATCAAAAGTAATCAACTGCCTTATAACTTCAAATGTAACTAAGTTACTGATTACCGTATCATTAACTAGTAACTAGTTACAACTAACTGAGTAATGTACCTAACTATCCCTGATTGTGTATCAGAAATAAAAATAAAAGGATTCTTAAAAAACTGGTTAAATTTGACTTGTGACCATGTCCAAACCAAAAAAGCAATTTCCCTCGCTAAACAAATTGTATGGCAATGTTGCATGTTACTTTTTGCTCAATTGTAATAGTTTTTTGGGTTGGCGGTGAGTTATTTGTGAAACTATGTGCTATAATATTATGTGAAAGTGCTAAATTGTTCTACCAAAGAGATATAAAGTGCTCAATCTAATGAAAATCTTATTGTTTATAAATAAAGAACACTGATTATAAACATTTTATGTTAATTCTAGAACTGAAGGCATTAGACAAGGCTTTTTCAAAGGTCTGAGTATGAATTGGATTAAAGGTCCAATTGCTACCGGAATCAGTTTTGCTACATATGATTTTGTAAGGAAAACTTTAAAGAACATTTAAAGTTTTTAATATATTTTTCATCACTACTGTGCCTATTTTGATTATATTGTTACCATTAGATTGTATTGATTTTATTTGTTTGAAGCCTTTTAATGTGTATGAATTTTAACCAATTTTCTAAAAGTAAGTAATTACTTACATTTTTTAAAATAATATAATATCTAGTCAAATAATTTAAATTTTGATAAGGAAGTTTGAACAAAATTTTATATTACCACTAAAGTCATTGTAAATACTAAACTTTAAAAAATATCTATCAATATCAGCAATATTTCTTCTTGCTGATCATTTTTGTTATTGTTTAAAACTTGTGATTAATTGATTATTATGTTAGTTTTGAATAATAATTAACTACAACAAATTATTACTTAGCTTGAATGTGCTGTTTGAAACTTAAAGGGTGTATTGTTCGTTATTGCCATAGTTATTTAATTATATTGTGAATGATACGAAGGAATAATTAAAAGAACATAGCTCTATAAACATAAATTTGTATCTGAAAATATTTAAATCATCAGTATTTATTGACAGAATAATTTGTTTGTATAGTATTATTATGTTTAAACAATTAATTGGATTATGTTCTGTAAATATTGTTATTTATATTTAAACAGGGAAGTTGTTACACTAGAAAGTTTTAAGTTGTATTTAATTAATTGAAATTAAATAAGTAAATTTTGTCCATATATATAAACCAGTGTCGTGATAGTTTCTAAAATTAGTAACTGACAAATGTACAGCATTATTCCTAATAACTCAATAATTATAGAAGAGATGGTTGGAAGAATGGATCATTCGAATCATTTTTTCTTAATCTTTGAAAATGAACCATAATTTAAAATATTTTGATACTCCTCCTTAATTTTTACACTAAAGTTACAACCATAGGTACATATATTTATTCATCATTAAAATTAGAGGAGTACTTGATTTCTTAATTTATATCTATAAATAATCAATTTTTAAAGGGGCTGGAGCAGGTACAAATAATCACGTAAGATAAGTCAAAAGCTAAATAAAACTTTGTGACTTGTGTTTGACAGATTTTAATTTTGAAAACTAATTGAAAATCTTCAACAACTCATCTAAAGCATATTCATGGAAATTTACCATTATTACAAAACTTAATGATGTACTTAAATATATAAAATACCAAAATTTTTATTATTTTAATTGTTGATATTTTATCGAATATTTTGAATAGACAAAATCCCCTGGGCCATTCCCTAACTAATCTCCTAATTAATATCCATTTTTAAAATTAAAATCCGTCTAATCCAAGTCTCAATTTTGTAATTTGCACAGCATAGTGTATTTTTGATAAAATCTGTATCATTAACATGTGCCAGTGTGTGAATAAATTTATTTGTGAGCTGTTGGTTCCCAGTACTCAATAATAAATTTTACGAATTACACTAATTAACATTTATTTACTTCTCATGCAGTAACACAGCTCAAATATAAATGCTATATGAAATGCCTAAATATTACCCGTTAAAACATGTCACACTCCAGCCCCCTTAATACAATTACTATTTTTGGGAAACCACTTACGACACTAGTTTTGCTTAAAATTTATTAAATTATAAAAATGTTGTTTTTTTAATAAGAAAATTGTTGTAATTGTTTTTTCTTGTCATTACTTTATTTTATTTGTTATTTGAATCTGAAATTAATATTTAATAAATTAGTTCTAAGACGATCCCTTAAAACAATAATATTGGTATTCTTTTAGACCATAATTATAAATAATATTGTACACTTGTAAATTAAAATGTTATTGTAATTTTTAAATGTTGACAATAATATGTTGTAATTTGTAGTTATAGCTACTAATTAGTTTTACATACTATATATGAATTATTTGAAAATATTTATTCTTTGCATTCTTGAGCTAGTTCATTCATTTGATTGCTAACGTCGTTAAACTCTGAAAATAAAAATAATTTATAAATATATCTATTGTAATGGACAATAATATAATGTGCATAAATGTAGTTTTAAAGACTGATTGAAACTGTATAATTGTGTCAATATGAATAATCTTAACATTTTTTTAAATAAATTTAAAAATGTAAAATTCATAACATATTGTGTTAATAATGTTCTACGCAGGAATTTTTTGGAAGACAATCCAAGATTGATAATATCATAGATATCAAGTACATATTTTAGTGAAAGTGCACATTAAACAATCTAAGGTTTGAATAAATATGTAGACACTAACATCAAAGCAGCGTTTTACACTATGTCACGTTTAAAAGCTATAATTATAGCCTCTGAAGGAGCCAGTCCAAACATCAAACCTATTTACATCATTCTATATTTCTATGGAACATAAATGTTGAATTCTATAAGGCGAAAGTTAGTAAAAATATTATAATAATAAATAATATCGTATAATATGCGACAATTTTATCAAAATTTAGTTCAAATTTATTCTACTATATAACTGACAGAAAAATTGATACGTTATAAAATATATTTGAAAATAGTGAATGATACAGCATCTCATTTCAGAATCGATTTCGTAAATATATAATGATTTACTACTACTAAACTCAAATTTAACAGCCATTACAGTGACCTACTCCATGATGAGATACACTCAAAATTACTAACTGAGTGCCAGAGCCAGATCTAAAGATTTTTTGAAAGTGGGTCGTTTTTTCATGCATTTGGACCAATAAGCGAAAAAGAAATATTTGGTACTACACTAATTAAATGATAGATTCAACAAATCAAAAATCTATTTCCTAAAAAAACCTAGAAAGGAGAATATGCGGCATTTAAATATGTTTTCAAAATAAAAATTGCGTTTTCGGTACCAAATCAGTGAATTTTTTCTTGCTTTTTTACATTTTATAGCCACGGGGGGTATAACTTTTTTAATCGCAATACATATTGAAGGGGGACTGCGCGTATGTACGCTACGGATTTCCAAGATTTTTGGTCGTGTTTATCTTAAGGCGTTCGGGGAACTCACGCACCCTAATGATCCGCCGTCACTACCTCAGAGTTCTCCTGAATGATATAATAATATTGCCTAAATCCGACCCCTTAAAAATAATCTGCTTACAAAAAAGATAAGTATGCTATTTTTAGGTTGAATTTGCTGACAAAATGAAATTACTGTAATGCCACGCCACAATATCGGCATTCTTTTCTTCAATATACTTTACTAAGTCAGAGCGATTAGAAAAGATTTCTGTTTTGTATGTATCATAAATTGAATAAATGAATCATACAAAAATAAAAATAAATCTGTAGGTACGACAGCATATTTGATTTAATTTTCGTTATTTTAGGGGGGGGGAGGTACCTTAAAAAAATATATTTACATACATATAACCACCACAGATATATTTTGATCACTAGGTAGGTATGTACATATTTAGCATTGTAGTTTAAAAATAAACAATAAAATAATTTTACTAAAATGTATATAATACTTGCAAACAATTTATGGTACTAAATATTACACAAACATTTTTTAATAAAAACCAATGAAAGTTTAAAAAATGGGGTTTTAAATTAACTAGAGTTCAAATAGTTATATTTTAAGGAAAATTAATTTAATTAATAGCCAATAGTGACAATTATCAGTGGCGAACGCAGGAAAAAATTTCGGGGGGGGGGGGGTTTGAACAATTAAAAATATTCAATATTCAAAAAAAAATTTTTTGTTCCTGATATTTCGAAGGGGGTTTAAACCCCCAAAACCCATCTGACAATCATAGTTGAATTTGCACATCAGACGTTGACAAATGTAATGACTATTCAAATAGTTCGTAAATCAGAATAAGAATACCAGATCACTGAATTTAATATCTGAATGTAAATAGATATATCTAGGTAGGTAAATTAAAAACATCAATGTAATAACTAGTAAGTAATAAGATATACTTAATTCAAACATATCAAACAATCGAATCAAATAAGTAGGTGTTCTTAACTTACATTATCCATAGTCCATCACCTATACATATTTTTAAACATTCTTTTTACCTATATATTTTTTTTTATCTTTTTGTAATTCAATACTCTTGAGATATTGAGTATTTGATTAAATCTCAATTTCCATATAGGTACACATTTTTATTTAAATTATTATTTGTTCATAATATGTAGGAAGAAATGACGAATGAAAATTGATAAAAAAAACCGAATTCCAAACTATTCACTTATAAAATTGCAGTTTTATTTGGTTGAACTATTTTTCATTAAAAATTGTATAATTTTGAGTGAAATCAATGCCGCTTTCTACTATTACGAGTTCAATATTGAAAATATTAATGAAACAAAATACTGTAATACATCAGCACTTATTGTTTGGGAATTTGAATTGCAATAAATTCTATATATTTTAGTATTTATTATAATAGTATCTCATATACGATGTACAACAATTTATCAACTGATATATGCTGCACCTATCGAATATTGATAACTGATAAATTACTATACCTATACAAAATAAAATATTTTTATCCATACTTAAGAGTTAAATTTTGAATCTATTTAAGGCGATTATATATTATATATTCATGAAATGAAAATATTTTTTTTCTAAAAACAAAAATATTAAATAATGCACCAAAGACTAATTAACATCGCAATTGTTTCAGTTGAGTACCTAGTCGAGAAGGTACTGTATGTTTGACAACAAATATTTTTGAAATATGTGTTCTCAAAATATTTAAAAAGAATGGAGAATGGACGCACCGTAGCTCCGCATGAATAAAAATATTTTGAGAATCTGTAACTCCACATGCATCGCACGGTCGAAAAAATGAGCGCACTGTAGCTCTGTATTCTAAAAATATTTTAAACACCAAAAGTCCGTATGCCATTAAATTAAGAAAGATAGCGCTGTGTAAAGCGTTAAATCCATGTTGAAATTAAACTATTATATCTGGAAAGCCATATCTAATCATTATTGTGTATCGATTAAATACCTATGTCTTTGTGACTCAACGAATCGACAGTGATCACTGATCAGTTGTCTAACTATCATCTCTAAAGTTAGTCAAGTCTTAAGGTCATCTATTGGAAATCTATTTAATTAAGTTTTATTTAAATATGGCAAGTGAGATAAATTTCACATATAGCCAACGAAAAAATGTACTGTGAGTGAAAAAACTGTGAGTCTTTCCACTCCAAATTTGGTGATTTATTTACATCGGCACATCCAAATATTGCTGTATTCATTAAAAATGTACATATTAGCTATGCAGACAGATTTTTATATAAGAACGAATTCTGCCAAAAAGAATGAAAGTAGGATAATTAGAAGTCCGCAAAAAAAAAATATACAATTAATAAATTGTTAAAAAAAAAAAATTAAATTATATTTTAACAACCAAATTAATAGTATAACTGTGTACAAAGTTTTGCTTTATTTAATAATATTTTATTTTAATTTATTTTAACTTACATTATTATTTTAATATTTTTTTATTTTATAACCTATACATTTTATACCGACAACGACAATGTTTATTGTATGCATTAATTATTATTATTTTGATTAGATAATTGGTTACTTTACTAATATTATTTTTATTTAAATTTAATAACATATTTTGTATTTTGTATTTAAACAATGAAAAAAAATTATGCGCGGAGTTAGAGTGTTCAGGACCAAACCTCGCATAGTCGTATGCGGAGTTAAGGTGATATATTACAAAATGGCCACGATGCATGCGCAGTTACGGTGCACCGAAAAGAATACCTACCTACCCAATGTAATAAAATCAGTTCAAGTTGTTTATTAATTATTTTCATATGTTGGATAATATTTGTAATTTGTATGAATATAAAGGTACATAATAAGAATGTTAGTTTTAAGTTTAAATTATTATTTTGCTAGATCATTGGATTGACGATTGACGAATATTACATTAAAAAAAGTTACACAACAATAAAAATCAACGTCCCAGCACAAATCAAAATGGGTGTATTTAATGTTGTTGAATAACGGGGTTTCTAGCAATTATTAATGTTGTAAAATTATGTAAATTTAATAATAACGTTAAGTCAAATATACTTATCATACACAAAATGTAATTCAACAATTTTAAACTAGACCATTATTTTCTATATTCTGGAATTTGTTTGTCTAATTGCATTTTATTGTGAAGTTCTATGTACAAGTATGATGTATGTAAGTTTCAAAAATATGTTTTTTTATATTAAATGCGATCTATACAGAAAATATAGCAAAGGAATGTGACTTACTGTCTATTTTTAACGATCGTGGCTTTTTTTCATACAACGTAGGTAAGTATCTAACTATATAAGTAGTTCATTTTTCTACATACATAATATCATAAGTATATACGAGTATATATATAATTGAACTGACAATGGCTGTTGGTGACAAATTTAACAGGGTCTAGTGGGAATATATTACGATAATAGGATAATATTATGCAGGAGGAATAGATTCATATACCTATACTGTTACATAAGAATAATACGGGGCCTTTTTCGTGACTATTTTAATGCACCTGGGAGAATAATATTTGGGAAGGACATTTTATATAGGTTAGTACCTAGATAATAAAATATGACGTATTTTAATTTTATCATTCTTGTATGATTAAATATAATAATAATAATCATGAGTTAATTGAATTATTAATTGGGACATTTTTTAAAAATGTATAGCCCCAGTGATTATTTTTGTGCACACTACGACACACCATGCGCATTTCGAAATCTCATAAGTGCAATACGAAAATTAAAAATGTGCATCTGCCGTCTAAGATTTTACATAGATTAGGCAAGGATCCATGTTCAACAGTACTGTAAATTTCAGATTGTAAGAAGATTTGTTATTTTTCAAATAACGTTTTTGAAAAGAATAAACCTAGAAATTGTGTTCATTGGGTATAATGTATAATTAATTAATATACATCATTTTTACTATAACTGTACTTACATCTCCAATATTCACATGAAATACTAAACAGAATAATAAGGTGCCAAGGAAAATATTATGATTTCTTACTTGTGGACATAGTGAGTGTAGGAATTTAAATACTAGTGTTTGTGAGTAATGATATAATTTTGAATAGTTAATTCCTTATAATATAATATTATAACCGAGTAAAATATTACGGATGGTACAGTAAAAGTAAAAGCCAAATATAAACTACAACTATAACTGTAACGGACTTATTATAGAAGTTTCAGTCTTTTATTTATTAGATAAACCCAGGGGTGGGCTGGCTCGAGTGGTTTAAGTTAGGAAACTTTATGAGGTATCTTGTGTTAAATTTACAAGTTTTAATAGAAACATTTTTATGAATTCTAATTCAAAATTTGCACATTTTTATGATTTTATTCTAACTTCAGAAGCTCATAAATAACTATTGTGGATCTATGCTCAAATTTTTTTTGAATTTCCATATAATCCAACATATGAGTATCACTGTATTCAATTTTCAAGTATTTCGACCGAAGAAAAATTATTTATCAACAATAGATGAAAAAAGACCAAAACAATCTAACATGATTCGCCGTAAAACACAAAAACAATTTGCAGAAAATGTAAAATGATAAATTACAGCAATTTAGATGTACTAATAGTAAAACTGCAATCTACAAGTCATAGTATCTACAAGTTATGAGTTCAGTGTTCATTTTACATTAAAGTGAT
>PVMI01048174.1:0-11383 GCA_008528875.1 Aulacorthum solani
TTTCGATATAATACACATTATCGACCCCCTCCCCCTTAAATAGGTATCGGGTAGTAAATTAGTGGAAAAGTATTATAACTAAGGTGGCAACTAAAATACAAAATTTAATTTTCAAAGTTTAGAGAATTGCTTAAAATTTGAAAATCTGACACCGGGCCCCTTAAATCGTGGTTAGTAATCACTATGATAGAGGGCTTTATCATTTTTATATTTGTTTTGCACAGTTACAAAAATAGCAGAGTACGAAAAAAATAAGTTTCGTGCTTTCTTTTAAATTAGACTTTCTTAATCAAGTTTTGAAATTATATTCAGCATATAAATGCAAATTTTGAGTTTATTTTTATTTTCAAAACATTTTTCTTCGATTCGATATTTCGTCAGACATATTTTTAACATATTTAATAATTTTATCGATTTAAAATCAAAATATACATTTATTTTTAATTTTTCGCGGATAATATGGTTCTAACTTAATTTAAAGTATAGAATATTGCACGATGCTTAGTTATGTTATATATTTAAAGCTGATAAACCGTCTTCGCTCAGAAAGATTTTATATCATTGAATTAATATTTAACACATTAGTTACAACGACCACTTTAGACACCTACTGTATTACGGCACACACTTAGTTGTATAATATGGAACGCACATTAGGACCTAATGATTAGGTATAAAAATCATACCACATTAGAAATCTACCATTTTTAATTAATTTCATTGAATAACCAATAAAACTTATCCGCACGACATGTGATAATTTTATGATCATAAAAAGTGAACATAATACCCTTGGTTAAAAGATATTAACCTTGGATACCACCGGAATTAATGACATTTGGTAGAAGATAAGCTAATCAAATGTATCCATGCAAGAAACATAGCAGATTCAATGTGGGCCATTACACTTTTGTATTAGAATCTATGATTTTATGATTGTATGAATGTGTACTGACAGTACAACATTGTGATTTCCGTTTTCTCAACTTATCCATATTTTGTTTTGTAACAAATTAAAAAAATATCATAAAAATAAAAACTTAACTACATTTTCTATGTTTTTTTTTTTAATCTAGATGTATTCAAATGTAAGTAATTTTTATTTTTTTACTGTACCTATTGGTTAGGGGGAGGGGTTATTAGTTTATATATATTAACTATTTAGCTATAAATGTAAATAATACTTGTTTGGCTGCATCCGAATCGTATATCATATCTTAGAGGGATCTGTCCAAATTGCATGGCACACGGCACCTATGACGTGTGTGACCAAATGGCTTAAAAAAATAATTTAATAATTAATAACAAGCTACCTTTGAGTAATCCTTAGTTAGTCAAATATAACATACTTATAATCTGCTATAAGTTATAACTATATTATTATCTCATACAGTTATAATCTGTGGATTTTACGAACGGTTAACTGCTGCCGTATTTTTAGGTGAAAAATAAGTAGTAGTGAAATTCACATTCACCAGACTGCATATGTTGTACCCACAAGTTTATTCATCAATTCATCATGCATTCAGCTGCACAACTTAATCTGTTTTTAATCAATTTTTTTATTGAGTCAACATGATTGATAAATAAATACAAAATTAATCAAAAGTTTAGTATAAACTAAAAAATATAATCGATACATAGTCATGCATTTTTTTATATTCAATTTAACTGCAGATTTTGACAACATTTTTCAAAAAATTAAGCAATTGTAAACTATTTTGTTTCTTAAAAAATATAAAATGTTCAATTTTAATAGCTAAGTATTAAACATTTAAATCGAGGATTCTCATAGATAAATGAAATTGTAAATAAAAAATTAAAAAATTATATTAATAAAATTTGATGTACAGATATTTAAGTTCAGTTTTTATCAAAATTAGTTTTTAATGATTTCGTTATAATTCAAAAATATTATTCAGAAGTAGGTACTTGAAACTTGAAATTGTATTATCATATTGTATAAAAACATTGACTTTTTAAAATACAAATTAATGTTCTCATACATAAATCATTTTCATAACAGTCTTTCCTCTTCTAGCCACCTACTGCTTGAGTGGTGTCTACATACTTGTCTATCTTTTTCATATTATGTGTTATACGTTTTATTTTGATTATACCTAATAGAAATACAATTTAATCCACATTTATTTGTTTTTTTATATAGTGACTTTCAAATCTTGGATGGGTACGTACATTTATTTTTTTGTTTTTATATTATTCAAATGTTATGTTTTATTTTGTGTGAAATTCCACATTGAATAATAGACCTGAGCATTAAATATTAATTCTTTCGAGAATTAGCTCCGAGTAAATTTTTAGGTTAATTGAAGATCAGAGATAAAAAAAATAGATTAAATTTTGTTCGCAAAGTATTTCTTTGAAAATACTTCTCCAAAAATATCAATTTCAGAATTAAAATTTAATTTCCTGTTATTTTTAATGTTTTGAATTTGAATAGAAAATAAGTTAAGTAACGAAAGTTAGTCTTATCTAATTCATCATGATATTACATAGAAATTATAATAGGTAGCGATATCGTACATATTTTTTCCAAAGTAAATACGTTAAGGAAGTGGGTCCTTGGGGATGTGGAAAATAACTAGTTAAAGCATAAATTATAACATACATACCATTACCTACAGATTTTAATTAGATCATTACCTAACCTAACTGATTCAATACTATAACTGTAACACATATCATTGTAATATTATTAATAATTACGGTATATTATATATTATTGTTTGCAGATTCTTTGGGTAGGTATATTTTATGTTTATTATTGTATTTGTACTTCTTTTTTTTCTGCGATGACCAGATGAAAAACCTAAAACTAGTTAGAACACGTCATAGTGCCTGTAATTTTTTTTGGTTCTAAATAACTTGAAATAGAGTTTAAAATATGATTAAAACGTCAAATATTTCTAGTGTATAATGTAATATGAGCCAGAAGCTTATGGCTGATATAGCTATTGGGATCCGATGGGATTGTTAACGCTAATCTCAGATGTGACTAAAATCAATTTATACTTTTCAAAATTCAATAAAATAAATATTCACTAGAGTTATCACCTTGACATCAACCTTGTGTTGAGTCCAGATAACAAAAAAATTATCTAGATAAGATACAGATATACATAATATATATTTTTTTATCTAGGTAAAGATAAATATTAAACGTTATTATCTAGATGATAAAAAAGATAAATTCAATATTTTACATATTTTACATATCAAAAACATAAAATAGATATTATTCATTTTTGTACTCAATTTTATAGGTGAATTTTATCATTTTAACACAATAAAATATAAATGAATTGCACATTAATACTTTATTAGATGACATTTTTTAACCATACTTATGTAATTACTAATTATATTCTAAAGTAATACATTAATATCGAATATTTGAACGTCAACATCTCAAAAGTATGATCATTTGGGTGGTTTCGTCTTGTTTAACTTTTTTGTGGACAGTGAAATAGTGATTACTGATTATTGAATAATATAAATTATTACGACGGCTTTAGATAGTATGGACGCGTAACGAAACGAGAAAAAAAGTGGGTTGTGAATGTTCTTACCAAATACCTAAGATCATAGAGCGGACTTATATTATATTAACCAAATGGCAAAATATCAAATGTGTTAATATTAGTCATCTGTACGTTTTCGTACTGTAAGAAGTATTTTAAATAAGTATAGTAGTACAAGTAATAAGCCTGTGTGGTATAATGGGTAAACGGGTTTTAATATATATTTCGTTGAAAAATTCTCATTTAATTATAATGTGTGTTTTTCTTCGAATTATTACTGTTATGATTTCTGTTAAACAGAACGGTCTTCCAGAACACCTAGTTTTATTGATTTTAATTATTTCACGACAGTTCAACAAAACACGGATGTTTAAACTTTTGCATTTTTGATCAAATATTTATATTTAGAAAAATTCACCTTGATACGTTTTTATTTTATCTCAGAATATATTAGATAACTTAGAAAATACTTATCTAGATAAGATAAAATAAAATAATTATTATCTTGATAATCCCAACACTGCATAATTATAGCTCTTTATATAAATGTATACTTTAATATGTGATTGTCTTTCTAAAGAAAATTCATATTCATTATTTCGAGGTTAAACTAGTTTTTATAAGCTACATAATTTAGAACAATACTTTGCTCTATATTTTGTCTTACTACTATTGGCGCAGTGAATGTTGTAATAACTTATGTGCATTATTAATTGTTAAAATTAAGAATAACATTTTATAACAATCATATAAAATACTTTTCTCTCTCAAAATCTGGAATTTCTACTTTGATGATAAAATAAATATATGAGTATCATATATAATTTATTGAAAATATTATTTACGTATAGTTATATAATATTAATTAAACAAAATCGTTTACAGCGACAGCACGTGTGTATTATTTATTTACTTTTTTTTATAATACATATTACAGTTAACAACGTACACTATGATATTAATTTGTGTAGAGCGTATCTTTTAGAAGTTTTAAATACTGATGGATTCGAAAATCGTTTATCGACACTTAAAACATTTTTAGTTATAAAACAATTTCAAACGCCTTTAAAAGTATAAAATTATTGTTTTGTAAGGTAAAAATTCATAGAGTACAAAATACAAATAATTACAATTTCAGTTAAAGTGGGATCTTTCAAGTTTCTGTGATCAATATTTGTTGATTAGTATTTAAATTTTAAATAACAAAAATTAATTAGATAAATCGAGATGATAAAATGTTTGAGTATCCAATACAAATGTCAAAGTTTGAACTTCAATCACTGATTACCATCGAGTGCTACATTACATGATTAATTATTTTTACTGTCATTATTTATGACAAGTTATCTATACAATTGTGTAATTCTAGGGGCTTTATATTTAAAACTGTATTCATTTTCAATTAGGTATAATTTAGTTGGCATATTTTGATGATTTTAATAAAATTTTAGTATTTTAATGCTAAAAAAACTAGCAATTATGTACTTATTTTCATTTTCATTTTTTTTTTTTTAATTTCAATTAGGTTCTGAGAAATTTTGTATCACATTTTCATTATTTTTAAACAATGATATAAATTGTATATTGTATTATTGTGTATATTCATCATAAGTAGTTTTAATAGCAATTCAAAAATATCATAGATACAATGCATGATATATTTACATACTTACTTGTCCACCTTTTTAAATTTGGATTTCACTCACTACGTGGTTTTCCTCTTACCAAAACGTGACACTATTTTTGTGAACTTAAAACAAATTCAAATAATGAGTTATAAATGACTAACATAGTATGAATATTTTATAATTAATAACTATAACTTTTATTTTATTACAGTTGGTAGAGATAGTACGTACATAATTCAAAATTATTTTTTGATTCTTTAACATTTTCATTTTTGGCGTAACGAATAAGGACTAAAAAATTATGACGTTGTATTTGTATATACATTTTGTTGAGTGATTATGATAAAAATTTATATGATGCACAGAAATAAAAAATAAATTATAAATAATTAATAAATAGAACAAAAAAAATTAGTTACATTTAAAAAAAAAACAAAGTTTAACTATTAATTGATTTATAACCTTAGAAATTACAATACAAATTAATATTAAATTAAATTTCTTTTTTATTTCGAACAAAGACATAATTATTATTTTGTCGATTAGCTCCCATGCAAGTTTATAGATAAAAATATATTGAAGATCAAATATTAGAAAAAAAGAGTAGGTACATTTTGTTCGAAAAGTGTTTCTTTAAAAGTACTTTTCCAAAAATTTCAAATTTCAATTTCTGTTTTTTATTTTTCATGTTTCTATGTTGCTCTTAAGCAATATTTTTATAATTTTTGGTTCAATCATGATCTTATAAAGGGACAATATTATATATTTTATAATTAATAACTAATTAATAACTTTTTATTTTATTCCAGGTGTAGGAAGTACGTTATCAGTTATGTTTTGTAAAATATGTTTTAAAATGTATTTTGTAGAGTAGTTTGAGTTTTGAAACATCCATCAATTAATAAACTGAAAAATAAAGAGTTAACATCGACCCTTCTTGTTTGTGCAAGTTTGTAATTCTAAATTCTTCATGATTTATATTAGGGAATAATGCACTTAAATTACAAAATTTAATTAATTATATTAGGTATATACAAATTAGTAATTAATTTAAATTTCGGCTCATGTTTTTTTCGCCCCTGCGTAAAAACCTCCACCAGTCACGCTAACGAGCGCCACTTTTGCTGAAAACTACTATAAGTATTTGTTTTAGTAGTATTCCTTTTTTACAATTTTCTTCTGAAGCTATTTTCATAATCGTTTCTGATTGACTTTTAATTTCAAAATCTTCAATTTGAACTTTAAATTATTATAATAATAATTAAATGTTGGCAACGTTGAAAAAAAAATCGTGCATTATCAATCTTATAAGTAAAAGTTCTGTTGTCAACCATACCTTTCTCAATAGTAATTTACCAGAATATTTGTATCATTGTAAGTCTATTTTACTTTGAAACGGTCTAAAATATGTAAACCATTTTAAAAACTAAAACAATCGTGCTATGTAGTTTAAGAATTTAAAACCGTTTTATTTACTTAAACCGGCTTATCAAATGTACATAATAGGCACGAACGTGGGAATATTTTTTTATTTTGATTCTAGTTATCAGCTATCACTTATCAGATTTTTTTTTAAATATTTAACCATACAACTATAATCTCTATCAATTATATTGGAATGATGAGGAGTGGACAACGAATGCGAAGTCCATTTGGTTTTAGGTCTATGATTTTAAAACGGTTTATAAAATACTTGCTTGACCGATATATATATATATATATATTTATGCTCGTATATAAACACCTAAAACTGATTCAAGCTAGACTGTTTTGAATAATATTAAAACGTATTATTTCAAACCGTTTTAACGACATCATATAAACGTAGTTTTTTTTATTTATCTGTTTATAGAATATGCAGCTTATCGTAAGTATAATATTTATTAATACCTATATGTTTGTTCTAAAATGTTTTTGTAACCATTGCGTTTAATTTTTTACCATACAAATTAAGAAAACATCATTTTAGCAACCTTTAAACTATAATAACTGATATAAAGCATAAAATAAAATGAGAATTAAAAATGAATCAACTATTAATTGTTTTGCTTCATGTAAAGAATACAACATGCAATCAATAATGTTTATATAAGTCAATTTTGAGGTATAAAAAAAAACAAATTTATGTAATTGAAAACTTTCACAGTGTAGTTTATTTTTACAGGATTATTAATGGACCTAAAGCAAAGTATGTATATTAACTAATAAATGTGTATTGAAAATTAAGATGGATTTTAAATAGGTATTATAATATTAACTATACAGTATCTACAATATAATCGATGTCGATCAGGAGTCATGATCGATAGTAAAATAAGAATATCGTATCTGAATATCCTGTTACAATTTACGTTTTTATTGAACTTAATATTATGATACATAATTAAACACAAAATAATAATTTTTGTAAGTAATGCTACACTCCCCCTCCCTCTTAAAAAGATAAGTGACTAAAGAAGGTAATCTAGTGATTAAACAGTGTTACGTGGAGAACTATTACTCCGAACATAGTGACATAGGAGATCCGCGGAGTCATCGTTTGTGTCGTTTATGATTTGATTTTAAAAAGAATTTTTGTTTGTGGTACAAATTGACACATATATACGTATTCAATGGAGACGTTTGTTGTGTGGGGACATCTATTGTAAGCCATCAATAATTTTAATACCAATTCATTTTGCAGGTGATGGTGATTTTAAATATTTCTGTCGAAGTAAAAACTATGCATATTTCAGGGACATTACAAAATAAACATGAACTCATAATAGAAATGTATTTCATTTGTTTCTAAGTTTTTTAACCTGTTGTTTATCATTTATATTAATAAATAGTAATGAAGTATAATTTATAATTATCATACCATACGTAATACACATTTTTACTCCAACTGCACAACTACATTGCAACACAATTTTCCTCTTTTGATCTATACTGTATAATTAATATTGCTATTATTACTATTTTTAAATGTTTATCATTCTTTATAAAATTACGTATGTAAGTATTGATAAGTATGCTATGTATATGGCAACCAATGTATTTTAGGCAGTTTCCTTTAAATTAATAAAGTTATTATAATAAGTTAATTTTATTTTGTAGTGTAATTTTAAATTTTGGTTTTCTTGTGATCTTCAAGCAGTTGTTATTATAATGAATTCTCTCCTATTTGTGCTAAATTCAAATATCCATCAAAAAAATTATTTGTACAAAAAATGCATATGTTGTTCATGAGATTCATCTCTGTCGACGTAAGCCTTAAGCTGTTCTGGCGCCGTCGACAATTTCACAAAAAAAAAAATATATAAATATATATATATATAAAGTTCTTGAATAGTATTCCGTAATCCTAAGAAATTCTGGCAATTCATGAACGAATATAGGTTTAATAATTACAAAGGTAGCCTCAAGGTAATTTTATTTAACTTTTCTTCTAACAATAAGATGCTGCTGAAATATTTTATTTTTATTTTTTATCGGTATATTCATTATTTAATATTATATGTTACTCTTATAGACCCGATATATTTCCTTTTGCCTGGCCTAGTAATGTTTCTTTAAGGGTTTTTTATGTCTTCCAAAAGGATCTGACTACATATTAACAAGTCTGTCGCTTATGATGGCCGAAAATTTGAGTATCTTTATAATATAAGATCAATTATATCTTAAATATTTTGGATCCTTTTTGGCGATCACTAGATTAAGGCATCTTTTTACTCATACTCAAATTAGGACCTTTTACTCTCATTCTGAAGTCTGGTAATCTGTCTGCTGTCTCTAACTAAAATTGTTCTAAAATTGTTTGGCATAAATCGTGAACATCCTTTTAGAACATTTGATGTTGACAAAATATACTTATTTTATGACATACTATATATATTGCACTTTTTATTTATATTCTTATATTATATATTATTTATATATTTAACATTTATTAATAGTTTATTTCATACATTTAATAGTATTTGTTTAATGGTGAGATTTATTCTTCAAAAATACTACTTCTACTGCGATTTTCTCATTGAAGCTGATACAATGCTATATAATTTGGAAATAAATAATAAATAATTAAATTAACCTCCATGTATAAAACTATGAGGAGAAAATATAAGTGCTCTTCAATTATAATTTAATGAAATAAAAACAATGCATAAACTTGAGTATTTACTTTTGCGAAGTTCATTCAAGATTGTCTAGATAATTTTTTCTCAGAATTCAGAGCTAAGTTTGGAAACAATGTTATTTCATATGCAATTAAGCTACAGTTAGTTTTTCGCATGTGCACGATTAACAATTTACCAACTCCATCTAAAGTTTGAAATTGTGCTAATGATACATAAGAGTTATTTGCAAAATGTTTCAGCACATCTAGAAATAAAACAAAACAAATTGAAAATAACGTAAATGAAAAAGTCAAGATATTGATATAATAGACAAAGAAATGCATCTGAATAATTTAATTAATATTTTAATTATTTGTCCATAACAAATATTCAATTCGCCATGACGAAAGATGGCGACACTTATGAAATTGCATATATTACTAGTTGGATTTGTAAAACTTGATCATAAGGAGTGTGTGGATAACTAGTCTCAAAAAAATATTATACATAAACAGATGAACCAATAACTTATAAAAACAAACACATAAAAATAAAATCTCATGAAAATTCCAATATGTGTAGAGGTATCGTTTACATATTGATTTTGTTTGAAACGTTTAAAAGAGACGTTTTAAACACCAATAAAAAACATGTGTTGAAAACAAAATTTTAGCAAATTTTAAATTAAAATAACCTATAGATTAAGGACTTAGAATAACCTTTCGATAGATACTTTTAATTTCATGTATTTTTTTGTTGAAAATCAACAATTTTACAAAACTTAATCAATAAATTGTTACGAACCCCTGAATTATATTATAATGTAATATTATAATCTACATGATATTTTTAAGAACATCAGGAATAGTGTGTTATACGACGCCGAGACCGTGGAATCCGCTGACACAGGGATTTTGATTGTGACACGGAGCGTCGTAGTCCAACACACTGTACGGGAGGCCAGGCAGTCTTTAGTCTTTATGTTACGTCTGAAACCGATACATTGTCATTAGTCGTAGTAATAATAAAATATAACTTTTATTAAATTATTGCGTTATTTTCTTTTGTTGTGTAAAATCATAACAAAATTTAACAAAATTAATCATGAGTCTTTTGTTAGTCATTAGTGAAACATCTAAATAACATAAATTATTGCTTCTTAGTTTTAACTTTTATAGTCTTTGAAAATATAATAATACCTATTCGTATAATAATATAATATTAAAAATGAATAATAAAGAAAACATACTTTGTTTTTTCTCCAGTCTTTGAAAATTATATAAAAACTTATCACTAAATTAACAAAATCAAAATTTTAATGAACTTTAAGTGTTAACATGTATAAAATATAAATAACATAATATTCTACTTATTTAATATATTAATAAAGATTACTCAGTCATAAGTGAAATCTTTGTTCGGTGATTTAAAAATAGAAACCAATTTTGACGATTTTTCAATTCCAAGCCTGTTTCTTAGTTTAGAGTGAACAAGACCATATGAAGAAAATATTCGTTCAACTCCAGCTGAAGAAGCACTAGCATTAAATAATTTTGTAACTAGTGATATCATTTATAAAGAAATCTATTTTTTAATGATAACCACCAAGTTAAAGGTGGAACTTGACTGACTGTTTGTTCTTTAAAAAGATAGTCTCTAAAAGGACATGATTCAGCTTGATATGTTATTATTTCTAGCATAATTTCTTGGTGGTATAAATTTATAAAGTCTTGAGGGGAATCCATTTGATCAACATTAATATTTATTCCTCTATATTTAGGGTCCAAAATATAAGCTAGTAAATTATATTCTGTCACTGCCATATCATATCTCTTATTTACTTTTTCAACTATTCAATCTTTGCAAATCTCAAGTTCAAAAAACAGTTTTTATTCTGACCATAAATGAGTTGCTTCACTTTAAATACATCCATCTGCCTGAACTTTGTCTAATGAGTAGGGCTCGGATTTTAAAGCATAATAAATACCAAAAAAAGCACAAAATTGTTTTAAAAAAGCAAAAATAAAGCATATTAATTTTTTTAAAAAACAAAAAAGAAGCATGACTAAAAATTAACATAAATTAGTTTTAATTTTATAAAACTGAAAAAAAA
>PVMI01048179.1:0-11040 GCA_008528875.1 Aulacorthum solani
ATAAATACCCAACTAATATAAAAAATAAAAAATTTTAAATATATAAATGTAAAAAAATTTTATTTTAAAACTCTTTCTCCCAAGGGCCTACCGGCGCCGGCGTAATTATAATAAAAAAAAAAAAAAAATAATTGTATCAATCGAAGAATATTCTATTATTTTTAAATATTATTTATTAAAAATAATAAGTGATGCATTAGTTATTTATATTGTGCATACAAATATGAAGTTAATATACATTATACATATTTAAAAAAAAAGCCTTGAGCAAACGACAAAAATTAAGAAGTTATCGATTTCGGGACATTTTTGTAACCTGAAATATAAGGTTTTAAACTAATTTTTTAACGATACAGGTTTAAAAATAAATATTTAAAATGTATGATGTTACTATATTAGAGTTTGGCAAAGTTTTTTAATATTTATATTATTTATTATGGGAACCATTTTAGATTTTTATTTTTATACTTTTTGCTCGTTTGCCTGAAATAATATATTTTTATCAATCATTTAGTATCACAAAAAATTGGTTGTCCCTTCGATTAATTCATTATTCTCTATTCATAGAAGTGATGAAATAAAATATAAAACTATTTAATTATGATGTATAACACGCGTAATGTACTCGTATGTGGTAAAAGTATATCTATCTTATCTTATCAATCTAGATTCTAGAGAACTCTGAGAGTATCATGAGGATTTTTTGCTGCTTTTTTTATTTTAAGAATACCATTAATAATAATAATTAAATTAAAAACAGTAAGAATTTTTAAATAATGTAAGATTCTTTTTTTAAACGAAATCAAACAGCTACTTAACAATTTTGTAGATGATATATTAAAAATATTATTTTTAAATACGAAAGCGATTTAATTGTTTTATTAAAAATTAGTATAGATATGATTTATTACAGACAAATACAAAGTTGATTTTAAGATACAAGCTCTTACCTACAAACTTCATCTTGACTACAAATTATATATATATATTAATATTATTGTTCAAAGGAATACAAAAATATCTCTGTTTCAAAGAACAAACTGCAGTTAACGTTCTTTTATTATAACAATGTTTCAAATTTATAATATTAAATTCATTCTTCTTTTTGAAATAAAAGAGTGCCAATTTATTAATTTATTATACAATTTTAATAATGTTATGTAACTATAAATTCTAAAAAAAAATGTTTATACTTTATGCTTTATATAATAATGTGTACTGTGGCTGGGTGAAGCGAGGTCGTGATGAGCTCAATCTACTGAAACGCTCTGAGTGTACCGGCCGACGTTCCTAGCTCCTGGATGGGTGACCACCTAAGTTTTTAGCGACACATCCTTGTACACATACACAAACACGAGTTACAATCCTACCAACATATATATAGCAATCTTATTTATTATGATGATATCTAATTTTATTAAAATCAATACTAGTATAAATTTATTATTATAATTTTGACTTGAAGAAAATATCCTAAAAAAACTATAGTATATATCGTAAAATGAAACATTGAACACTATCAAAAATGATGTATTTTTCTAAAAATCAAAAACGAATGTTTCAAATTAATTTGTAGGCAACCTATTTATATCGTGCTTGTTGAAAATTGAGGTATGAAAATGAGGCAAAATAATATTTCGAAAAACAGTTCATTGATTATGATTAAATTCGGTAGTTAAACGTAATAATATAATTATAAATCTGAATATATACCGAATACATATATAGTGTGCAGAAGATACGTATTATTTTGTGGAAGATGAGTACCGCAGCACACATTACTCGTGTATTTGATAATAGCCTGCACTCGTATGCAAACACTTAAACACACGACAGAGATAAATATTATATAAATGTTTATCAGTCGCTTTCCCGTATTGAGCGTATCGTATAGGTTTTTCTATATGATATGTTAAACACGATAAACCATGGTCGGACGTTAGAATGTTCTGTTGGAATAATAATACAAATCTATGTGAACTGAATCTTTGTCGGTGAATACATTGCATTGCCTTTTTGCTTAAATTGAACGATTTGCTATCGTGCCATAGAATTATTATGATTCAAGTATTCGTGGTGGGTTGTAGGCTAGTCGCTCTACGGTGAGAAGATATCAAACTGTCCGATGCTAAAAAATCTGATGTTTGCGGACAATTTTTCAATGTGATAGTCGTCGGTGTGCAGGCCGAGTCGAAATTTCACGGCACATGCCACATATATTGATTGCTGTTGAACAAAACACATAATTACAGTTCTCGAGTTGTCGACAAAACAGTCGTCTTTTCTATTACTCGTTTGTTTTATTGATTTAGAAATACGCAATTGCTGACGTTAATCAGAACATATTTATTTTCTTTTTCACTTACTACATTTTTTCTCTAGTCAAATATCTGAGTATGTGAGTGTATGTGTGTGTGTGTTTGCTAGGTTTGCAAACTAAATCTCATTAAATACACACTTGAGACCAAAACTTCTAGTTTAACAACATATTATAGTTCATATGAAAATTGTATAAAGTGCTCTGATATACGAGTTATAAGTGTTATCTTCTTATGTCGATTTGCGTATGCAATATACCTAGATAATATTATACATACTATTTTATCCTATTTAACGTTTTATTTGTTTCCTTAATTTATTATTTTCTTAAATCAATAAAGCGTAAATATAATATCAACAATAGTTAGGTACATGTAAACATCATAGATCAATGATGATGTTGCCTGTTAAAATAACAATAAAACTATAAGTTTTTATGGTAATTGTTTGAAATACTTAAATAACCCAAAAAAATGTATAGATCGTATCTCTAAAAATATAATGCCGTAGGTCTTGTCGTTGATTAATTTTCTTTTTTCTATTTTATATCATATATATATATATATTATAATCATGAAACGTGCCAATAGTATTGTTTCTGTAAGTTTTTTTGGCGAGGTGACATATTTGTCAATCCCCCGAGCTAACCCCCCCCCCACAATGTACACACATACTTCTCATTCGTTGGTAGATAAATCCAACAAAAAAACCAAAATAGGGAATAGCTGAAATTACCAATCAAATAATGTATTTTCATTTAAATTTATTTGTCGTGAAAATAATATAACAATCTTATTTACAACTCTAGGAACGGATTTATTACAAAAAAATGAATTAACTAGGAGCAGCACCCAATGGTGCTGCTCCTAGTACCGCCTTTTTAAAACTTAATTTTTATTGCCATATTTCCCTATAATAAGGTGATGTACTGAAATTGCCTACACAATGCGCCGGTCAACTAATATCTGTGATCATATTATATTATTATTATGAATATTATCCCTAGCTGTACACCCCGACTTCGACCCAGAAAAAATGAATAAATATAAAATACGATGCTATATCAGAGTATCTACCTCAGATATGCAATCCACCTGTGTCTATAGAACTTAGTATATTTACGAACGTGGTTCGAACTATACAATATCATTCCTAATAATAATTATGAATAAATAAACAAATAACTATCTCTGACATTTTAGTCGTTATCGGACGAGTATTTATTGTCCTTAGAACTATTCCAAGATTTTCAGAACCCTTACAAATAATTCGTAACCATTCCCCAGTTTCCAGACACAGCCCCAACAATCCGAAACTGTCACTAGATTTTCAAATCCAATCCCCAGATTTTCAGAACCATATTGAAATTTTTAAACTATCCATTAAACAAGTCTTTTGGTTAAAAGACTCGGTCACTAATAAAAAGTTATTTACTTCAAATTTTAAGCAATATCCGCCTTTTAAAGCTGTCTACTAAAAATAGTAACATCAGCAGTATTTATATTGAAATCTTGAATAATTATTACCATCATGGAGTTGTTTTGATTGAATATAAATGTTTTCAAACGTCCCGATGTTTAAATAATTATGTTCAGGCTGAAACTGTAAGTGTTAAGTGTACATTTTAATCTTTGTAATTTTGATTTCAAGTTTTTTTTTTTTTATTCGACTATATCTTAGCCCTAATTTTTATAAAAATGTATAAGTTCGTCAACAGTTAAATATTTTAACGAAATATATTGCTAATGTCTTATTACCAGGGATAATTTTAATATTGATTAATTTATACAGGTTGCTAATATTTAGATCTAGTATTTTAGATAACATTTAATAGAATTCCAAAATATACCTTGTATAATAAAAAAAACTACATTGTTAATTTATATATTCATTTAATTCAAAAATATCGATTATAAATAAATAATTTTAGTCCCATTTATTATTTATTTGCATAATCATTAATCATTACAGCATTACATTTGTAATAAAACAGAATTTTAATCATTTACTTTTCTGTAAAATTATTTTTCTGTATAAATCATTAAAAGTTTAAATAATTCTCTAAAAAAATATTTTGATATGAAAATTTCCCGAATTATTTTTTGAGGCAGGTAGGTACTACAGAAATAATTATCTCTCCTTTAACATCTCAGATGAGCGAGTTCGCCGAGTGGCAAATATTTTTTCAAACAGATTTCATTTATCTACAGCAGTCATAGACTAATAAACTACACATTTTCATTCATTGTTTACTTTGAAAATCATAAACAAAATATACTGACTATACCGATACAGATGGTAACGTTTTCGTTAACATTTTCATTTACTGTTTTATTTTATTTTTCATCTTCCTTTAAAACTTGATCATTATTGTATTTTAATCAAAAATTATAATTCTCGTACAACCACTCACTAGAATAACAGCTGTGGAGGTACAACGGGTGGTTTTCAATGGTGACACACACAAGTACAAATCTTACTGTAAATGTGCTATTCATTAATAAAACATTTTTATAAGTAGTGGGTAACTTTATACTTAACTTATCAACATATATTTATAACATTATGGGTACCTACCGTCATGTAATTATAGCGATATGGAAAGTAATACTTTTTTTGCAGCAAACATTCATAATTTCAAAATGTTTTACCAAAATTCTTTCCAACTTTTTTTTTGAAAAAATTGAGTTTCACTCAAGTTGAACATTGTATTCAATGCTCTTAAATATTGATCGCTTTTATTAGTGAAACCTATATCTGCAATTTCGGATTTCAAATTTTTCATTTCAAAATTCAAAGCAGAATATCTATTTGATCATTTCGAGTATAAATATCGGACCATTTTGAAATGATAATTTTCAATTTATGAACATCACTTACATATTTTTTTAAATATCTAAAACGTGTGGAATGACAAAATGTGTGGTACACGACTTATATAATACTCGCTTCGATATTACCCGCATACATTTAATATTTCCTATCGATCGTGGTACGTCATCATTTTCATAAAAATGTTCTGTTTCGGATTATTATTAAATTCAGAAATTACTTAATATGTCTACTTCGGGATAGCTGGCGATCGTCGTTAAAATAATCGCTCTGTATAAGCTGCAGTTTATTACATCTATATTATTATTCGACTATAATATATAATATACGGCCATAAAACGTACGACGGTACATAAATCGGAATCTCTGCCAAGTACACACTTCCATAATAATAATATCTTGTTGCGAATGATACATATTGATAATAATATCATCATTGTTGCCGTCGGGTGAGTCGGTGGTGGTCCAATGACCTAATGTACCCCGACCAAATTGAAATTGCAACTATGGTGTCGATGTAGCCGACAAAACATGTTTCTCGTTATTACTTTGAATTTTCAAATTGTAGTTAAATATTTTTACAATTCCCCATTGGCAGGAGGAGACGCAAAGCCACATGGATGCGCTACGTTTTGTTGAATTTTCTAAAATATAATACCAAATGATTTCAATGACAAACTATAGAACATCAAGATGAGGAAGTACATTTTCCGAGAGTAGTACCTACCTACATTAACTGTGTATTAATTACAATGTTATTATTAACCGATATCCGGACTAATTTAATAGCAAAGGTTCGGGTATTATTCAAACAATGAAATCATTTACTTCTTTTTAATAGTCATGTACTCACGAGGCTTGCTATTTTATCAAATTCATTTTTTTTATTCCATATATAATAAACTGACATCAATATATATGTTGCATACAATGCCTTCGAAATTTGTGTACATTCTTCTATACCGCCAATATTAATAAATTATTTATAACATTAAAATATAACTACTAGAAAATTCTATTCTACATAATTCACATGTTAATAAATATTTTTATAATTATATATTTAGACGTATACCTATGTGCATAACGACAATTCTGAATACACGGACAAATATTTTTATTTGTTTATTTGACATCTTTAAGCCTGCAACAATTTACTAGAACATAATATAAATCCTGCAAGTTTTTTTTACGTGGTGTTTTAAAAATACTTCAAATTCTATATTTAGCCATGTCCCCAATTTATTTGAAACTCTGCAAAACTAAATCAACATTTAATTTTAAAATGGTATAATTTTAAATTCTGTAACAGTATATTTGGCGTAGATCCAACGTTTTCCCTACTGTGTAATAGGTGATCTACCTTTTATGTTCTGTGACCTTACCACATTTATAATTTATAAAATAAAATATAATACCTAGATATTTTGCTAAAAAATGATAATGGTTATTTATTGGCATCAGAAAAACCAATAAAATATAATATAATATAATAATGTAATACTTACAGTAATTCCCTCGGGGAATCGTATAGCTAAAGTTCTGTACTTACTACATATTATGATAAAATACAATAAGATTAAAGTTCGGGGACAATACACTGATTTAATCATGTATAAGTCATACGTTGGACCATTTCCGAAAATTTATAGCAGGGTTGACGTATGACAGCACGAAATATTATAGGACCTAGCAATCAGCTTATTAAACATAATTATATTGCTGAAAGTCGTGAGCATCGGGCATACAAATAATACAACAACGTTAAGTGTCAGGATGATATCGAATTTATCAAACCTACCAGTAAATTTTATTTTTATTTTTTTATTCCGGAAATCGCAATCATCAATGAATATTAAAACCGTGCAAAATGCCAGTGCAATAATGCACTTTAAAATACATTTACCGTGTAAAATATTGAGCCACAAGTATTGAATACTATTTTAATATAATTGACGTACGATTTAATACTATTATGAGCATAAAATATGTAATTCAAAAATATTATAATCATTTTTGCTCCTACGTGAGAACCTATTTTGAGATAACACCGCGCGTTATTGGGATAACGTGGTTAGTTCCCTACACATGTACGGACCAATCTTTTTAATTTGATGTACGACATGTCCGACTACGACCCCGCCTTTGGCACAATTAAAACTCGTAAACAACACTTGAATGAACGCAATAAAGTATGACCCTTAAATAAAATCAATTGTGTTCATGTACCGTCTATAATACACATTCGAGTATTGCATTAAATATCACCATACATTTACGTACCTACCAACCTATTAAAAGTGTACTAGTTTCCTTTTTCATCTAGCAAGAATTTAGGTACGTATATAATATATATATTTAATTTAACAATAGGCAGCAAAGGCCATTGCGTTACAAACCTTGTACAATAATTAGTTTTACAATTTATTTAATAATTTTTAAGAAATATTAAACACATGTACTCCTCGGAGATTTTTTTTTTATAATTTATCGAAACTAAAAATTGATTATTTATAAAACGTATAAGTAAATTAAAATTCATGATTATATTTTATTATATATCGTATTGTATCGAAAGACAAGTATTATAATTATCATTCCTTGTTACCTGCCTATAATATTAGTTATGAATACCAAAAATAATGTGTACTTATAATATTAAACATTTAAACCTAACCTAACCAATTAAATTTTGGACTTAATTTACAACGATAAACACAAATTAAACATGGTGACAAACACAATTAAAACATAACTATTTTAGATCAAGATTCATTTACAACATGGGAAAATGTAATGAAATAATGTTAAACATGATTTCAATTAGCTTTTTGTGTCTGTCATTGCTGTTTAGGGTAGTAAAAATGCTTTGATTTTCTTCAACAGCAACTTTTCTAGTAGAAAAGTGAATCAAGTTGGTACATTCGGGAGGTTAAAATTTAAAATTCCCAGTTGTTTTCAAAAGCGACAGGAAAATCAAACAAAAACTTGAGGAAAAACTGGAATTTTTACGTAAAACTAATATCAATAAAATCGATTTTGTGTTTAGTGTCACTCTAAAAAAATGACCATAGTCACATGAACTTTTCACTGAATGTTTATGTAAGAATTTTTTATACACCATAACATTTTCAAAATATTTTGACTCATGTTAAACTATTTATAGCCATATGAAATTTTCAAATATTATTTTTTTTTCGATCAATGTCCATAAAAAAATGTTAGGTTGGTTAAAAAATTTGAAAATATAATACAAGGTTCCTCATTAGGTGTTTTTAATGGAAATTTAAAAAAATATGGTTTTTTATAAACATTTGAAGTTCAAATTTTGACATTTATAAAATTGAAAATTGAAAAATGATTTTATAGTTAAAAATATAAAATTTTCAATTTTTATAGCTAAGGGTTGAAAATTTAAAACAAAGTATTTTATTCTGTAACCAAAAATTCTAAAAATAAATAAATACAGTTTTTTTTCAAATGTGGACGAAATTACGTATTAGTTAAATAAGAATAATGATTTGTTGTTATTTTGTTTGGGTACTTGAAACTTTTGAAGTATATTATTATATTTTATACACACAATGACTTTTCCAATGTATTTTTTTTTATGTTAATCTGTTGCGCAGTACTAATGCTTACTAGACACTAGTACAATAAATTTCTTTAATCAGAATAGTATCTTCAAATATACTAAATTACTAAGTAATATTATAGGCTGACAGGCCGTCTTCGTTTAGAATCGTTTTTCGTATACAATGATTTTATATCATTGAATTCTTATTTAACACCATCCATTACAGTGACTCACTTGTAACCTACTGTACATCAGATTACCCTCTACTTTTTAAATATGCAAATAAAAATAATTCATGTTTGAAGTCTTTCATCTTCGTACGAGGAACTGTATTTATGTATAACTCTATCTACAATATTTCATTACATTCAGAGAATTTGCAAATGTAATAAGCTCTCCCGACAGTGGCGCGCAGATAAGACACTTTTGAGGCAATTGTCTCAAGACAATTTAAGTGGACGTGACTGGAGAACTTCAAACACGATAACATTTAAATATAATTGTTTATGGTTTAAAGGTTGACAGTTATTTTAGATTCTGTCCGAAACGAGGATTTAATGTAAATAAATTGATTTTTCAACGTCATTATTTTGCTTCTTTTTTTATGTACATTTTTTGGGCGGCAAACTAGTGTCATGCAAAAACGTTAAAGATAAGAAATATGCAAAGCAAAATTGGTAATTCTTAAATATTCAATACTCAACACTGAACAGATTTTACAAACGTTAAGTATTGGATACTAGCTATGTAGTTATTAGTTATTATTAATTTGTTCAGTCGGTAGGTACTTATCCAATACAATTCTTCATCGAGTTTTTAAATGATGCAAAAATTGTAATACAGCAATATTTAGATCATAAACTTTACTTTTTAAAGATTTTTCTTTAACATGTATGAGTATAATACATTTTTTTTAAAAGGTGGACAAAAGGGTACAACTATACTGTACCAGTAGATGTCGAGTAATGAATGTGTTAAATTAGAATCCAATAATAAATAATTCCAGAAGAAAAACGGTTCTGAGCGAAGACTGTCTGTAGTTTTTTACTAATTTAGTAATACGCAGTAGGTTGAATTAATTGAAAAATAAAAAAAAATTAAAATATCATTGTGTGTATAAAATATATAGTGAAAATGTTTTATTCGTTCCTACGAATAATACTTTTAAATTATAACAAAATAACTAAAATCGTTATTCTTTGTTTAATTATACCTATCTAATTTTGTCCAAAGTTGAACTTGCAATGTCTGTAAAAATAAATTGTACGTATAACTTGTTAAGATTTTATGGTTCCCATATTAACTACTTATGGGTAACTTTTTAATTTATTTTCAAACTTAACCAAAAAAAAAAAAATTAACATTATATATACATTTTTAACTAGAAAATAATTTGCAAATGTCCGTGATTTTGATGAATTTTGTCAAAATTTGAACTTCAAATGCTTCAAGTACTACCTATTGTTTACTTTTACGACTGAACACTTATGCGTTGTTCCCCATCCAATGCGATGAATTATAACAAATTATAAGACACATGGTAATTTTACAGGGTGACAAAATCAACTCTTATAATATGTTGCCAGCCTACAGTGGCGTTACCAGGATTATTCAATGGGGAGAGGAACGGAGCTTAACAATTAATTAAAATTGTATTTTTATTTTGTTCAGTCAAATAATTTCAAACATTTAGGTGAGGTATTTGAAAATGTTTGAACTACTCCAACTTTTTGAAAAGGTTCTTTGAAAAGTTTTTATCGTGGCTATTTAAAAATATTAACGATACATATAGGAAAGATTATTTTTTGTAGGCATTTTAAGTTCAAATTTTGACAAAACCTCAATTAGTTTGTAGTTAAAAATGTAAAATATTATATTAAATTTTTTTAGTTAATGCTTAAAATTAAATAGGTACAAGGTCTTTCATACAAGCAGTTCCTACTTTTACCAAAAAATTACTGATCATTTTAGGAGAATTGGTAATTTTATTGCAAAAAGAATCCAACCTACCGTTAGCACTCCTTGCCCTTACATTGCTACTGAGCTACTATAGGTATTGTTTTTTTATAGTTTATTAAATACCTACCGGCCTAACCAGGTACGACAGCGGTGCGTATTAGGAAACAATAATATTATTGTCCTTTTTGAAAAACAATGTTATGAATAAATAATATTATTCGGTCCACAAATTAAAAAGGAATGTAACTGTTGTAGGTACATTGGTATAATATATTGTTTTCATTGTTATGGGTAGTTATCAAAATAATTAGGAGAAATAAATGTGTATTTTTCAACCACCAATTGCCATAAAA
>PVMI01048179.1:11045-22730 GCA_008528875.1 Aulacorthum solani
AATCTAGATTAAGGTTGTTTCATTTTCCCAAAAATAATCCCATTCGTGTACAAATTAGCTAAAAAGTAAAAAAATCAAACGATTTATTTGTAGTGTCTTGGTCTATATTAATATGCCAACATATTATCAAGGTACCCTGGATATAAGCAGTTTACATCATTCCATTATTCGTTAATTATAATACCACGCAAATAGGTATATAGCATAATATACTCCAATAGTTCAATAAATTAATAGATAATCAGTAGCTTTTATTTAGCATTCATTCAATTTTTATTTTATTTATACTACCACTCATAAGTGAAAAGTCATCTAAAAGAAATTCGAGCAAACAAATTTCAAAACAACTGTGCCATGCATTTATTTTTTTCTATTTTTTCCTTTTTTTTAGACCTTTGTCACCAAAAAAACCAAAATCTTACACATCTTTCAATAACTGAGTATGTTTTTACAAAATTATCATTATCTTATGTATATATAATAGACATTTCTGGTTACATGCTGAATGTATTTTACACATGTATTCTGAATATACCTTTATTAAAAATTACAATTTTCTTTAATTATGAAATTGGGTGGAGTAGTTCTGCTAATTTTTAAGAACCCTAGAATTTAAAACCTCTTAGTATGGTCTATGTTTTATTTTGGTGTGTATCACAACAAACTACTAACAGATTCTTGATGGTCATAATTTTTGTAAAAATATTAAAATCTCATATTTTGGTTTTTTGAGGTCCCCTATTCTAGTGGTAGATATTAAGAAATTTTAACAAACAAGGAATGTATGGTAAATAAAAACAATAAATAAATCATTCTCACAACACAACGGGTATATATTTAAATAAATACATTTTTGTTGTTTATTTTTTTACAATGTGTTTAGTAAACATTGTTTAACATATCAACTAATTGATTAACTGTAAATACACGCTTCTGTCGTAGATTTCACATAGGAATTTAATCGGATTAAAACATATTTGAGAGACGATATTTCTCAAGACTGGGGAGGGGTGATAGACGCGTGAACATTGGTCACAACCGATTGTGTGGCATTGCGCCCATGCAACTTAAAACTTACAATACATAAATATTTTATTCGGTCGAGGGGGGAGAAAATATTACTCTTCTTATGGCATCTCAAAGTTGCTTGACAAACGCAGCAGCGAATGCGCAACGGAAAATACATAAAATTTTGCAAAAAAAAATAAATAAATAAATAAATAAAAATAAAATCATGTTTTTTCCGCGCACAATAATAATAATCATACATAAAATAAAATAATAATAATAATAACTAAAAATAAAATACACACTATACAATAAGAATAAATAAGATGAGAGTTATCATTCGCAGCAAAACGATGGTAAATAAGGTGTTCACGAGAAAGAGAGAGAAAGAAAATGAAAAAAAAACAATTGACTGATATTTCGACGCAAAAAATTACATAATATGATTATTGTTTTGTGTACATATGCTTAAGACATAGCAAAAGTAACAAAGTATCTGGTAAAAATGATATAATATATTCAATTTCAGTTAACTACTTTATTGTACAAAAATAAATGTGCGTTGAGCAAGAATATTTTGGTACTCTCTTATGACAAAACAATTAAATACTTTTCATAACTTTCAAAAACACAACACAATGAGTTGAACAACAGATTAATTTGAATATAATACAATATATAGTTTTGGCAATTCTTGGTCCTGAAGATATGTGTAAAGATTTTAAGATTAGTCAAAATGTTAAATTGTTCTAAGGGCAATAAATAAACAAATAAAACATAAAAAACTGATATATTTCTCATTAAATTATTAGAAAAAACGCCAAGGCCAAAAATCATATATTTTTTAATAAGCCTATAATAAATATCTTCTATACCTAAAAAATGAAAATTCTTTGAAAAGTAATACGTGGGGGAAGAGAATTTTTTAAATTTTATATACCTTTTAATTTTTTTTGGTTTTTAAAGAGTTTAAAGCAATAATAAATATGATTTTCATTATTTTTTTATTATTGAGACGAGCGGACGGACGTGTAAATAGTAGATGTGACTAGTAGATAATCCAATTAAAAAATTTCAGAATGAATTTTATTCTTCATTTGATATAATCTAGTTGTTAATAATCCTTGGTAATTTTTTTTTTTACTTGTTTGAATATTATTATTATTATATTTTTTTTTTTTGTTTGTTTATAAATATCGATGATTTACAGATCCGACTCGCCATATAAGGCAGTTGAAAATGACATGTAGTCCAGGGCTCCTGGTACAGCATTGACACCCTTATATGGAGCCATGCGCTGTATACAGTATTCTGCCTGGTCTGGTGGAAGTTCTCGCCTTAGTTCATCGGATAAAATGTATGGCTATAAAGAAATTTACGTGAAATTAAAAAACAAATTCTAAATTTTTGTTACAAAATAATTTGACTGTACCTTGTCGCCAGCCAGAATGCGGAACGAATCAATCACTTGTTCAGCAGTATCAGTGTCGGTGGATTCTCGTGTCATAAAGTCCAAGAAAGCATCAAAGTGCACGTAACCAGTACTATTGGGGTCAACTACAGCTAATATGCGTTGGAAATCAATTTCACCCTGTGCATCATAAGCTCAATGTTAAGGTACATATAAAATATACTTTCAATTACAAAATATGATTTACCTGTCTATCCTTTCCAATACTATAACCAATGGACACCAAACATGATTTAAATTCTTCAGGAGCCAATCGGCCTGTACGGTTCTTGTCAAAATGATTGAAGCTAGCCCTAAATTCATTAAGTTGTTCCTGAGTTATACCCTTGGAGTCTCTCGTCAATATCTGGTTTTCTACTTCATTCACATTGCGATTTATGGACGTCAATAGTTGTTCCCATCCAACACGTAGTGTCTCCATTGTGTATTGAGTATACCTATAAACAATGCATTATTTGAATAGGCTATTGTAATTTTTTTCTGTATAATAAGCGATTGACTGTACCTGTTTTCGAAGATCATACCCTCTTGTACAGCTTGGTGGATTTTCTCTAATTCCTCAATATGTGGTTTATATGCAAACACATTCTGTTCATATTGTTTCAGTTGGTGCAATTGATCTTCCAGAGAACCTTGCAATCCCATACCAATGGCTGTGACAGCGTCCATTTGCCTCTCAATCCAAGGACCAACTTGATTTGACTTCTCCGCAAATTGACGACGTAGCATCTCATTGTCTATAAAAAAAAATCAGTTATAAAACAATGTTGCACATACATAATTTACAGCAAAACATTTTAATAATTACTTTGTTGTTTTCTGAGTTCAGCTTGGAGGGTCGTGTCTCTTTGGGGCACTAAATGTTTCACTTCAGACCATTTTTTACTTAAATCCTATATACAGATGCACATTAGACTTATGTTAAAAATAATCTGCGTTACAAAAACTATACATACACTAGAAGTCAAAGTAGTGTATGGATTCTGAAGACCACCAGGTATTTGATATTTTTGAACAGTTGACTCAACATCTTTGACCAGTCCAATGATAGAATTGTACTCTTTGTCAGCATCAGACAAAGTAGCCTTAAATTGTCCATGTGCATCAATCAATCCTTGGATTTCCTCAACAGTGTGTACAATGAACATGTCCACTAAATCTTCACGTGTACCATCCAACCAGTTGTTGAAAGGCTAATTTAATATGTTTAATCATTTATAATTTATTGAAAATGAACAAATATTGATGTTATGGCCCATTAAGCCAGTACTCAGGACTATTTCTTTGGTTTTACTTACAGCTGCTCTCTTAGCGAATTCCAAATGCAATATATCAATTTTCTCCAATATTTTTTCTGCATCATCCAAATCAGTTCTGCGTTTCTGTGTCAAGCTACCTAATCTGTCCCATTGGTCACAAATACGTTGACAGCGTATATTTACACTTGTACTATCATGATATTCCAAAGTACTGAGAACAAGTAAAAAATTAAAAAATATTATAAATTTATAATAAACAGCAATAATAAATAATCATTAATTTACTTTAATTCATGTGCAATAGCTGCTATCTGCTCGACTCTGTCTTGATGTGCAGCTAAGTCACTTTCAAAGGCTTCATGTTTCTTTTTCAAAGCCTTCAGATCGTTTAGCTTGCATTGCCTGAAGTCAGAGCTCTGCAACATCTCTTCTTTGCCGCGTGTCCAATCTTCATGAGTGTCAGCCTTTGCCTTGAATTTTTGTGCCAAATGTTCCAAACGTTCTAATCTCATCATTTCGGACAACAGCCAATCTTCGAATGACTTTTCGGACTGTTCAAGACCTTTCCATGCATTGGCAATGTCCTAGTAAATCCAGTTTACAACAATTTCAGTCAATCAATGTTTTTTTGAGGAAGGGAAGGAAAGAAAAAAATTACAAATTATGGACTTTAACTCACAGAAACCATTTTTCCCTCAGTTGGCATGTATGCAGGCCTGTTGGATAAACGCAATTTTGTTTGTAGAGTGTTAAAGTTTGTCTCAAGCTTGGCTTTCTGTTCTACACGTGGGGGCTTATGTTTACGTCTGTAAGTGCGGTATTCTTCAAGCCTTTTCTGTACTCCTGACAACGAATTGTCAGCCTGTCGGCTCTGCAGCCACGGCAATGTACGCCTAATCCATTCCAAAAGCTAAATAATAGATGGATAAAAATTGAACGTCATTAATTCTTCTCTGGCAGTCGTAATTTGTAAATAATATACTCACATCACTAGCCAAACGTTCGTATTCTTCCATCAAACGCTCGTTCTCTTGGTTCACTTTGAGTACTTTGCAAATTCTGTTTGCTGCAGTCTCGGCCTATTAAAATTCCAAAATCATACAATCATAATTCGAAATTCTGTTAAGAGAATGTCAGCACACCAGTTGTTTTCTCTCTCTGACCCATGTGCTGCAACACAGCAAATGTATAGTTAGCAGAACCAACCATGCGTTATTACTTTAAATATTACAATGAATTCACCTACTATCAAACTTTAAGTTAAGAACATTACCTGTGTCTCTAGATTGGCTATTTTATAATATTTCAATTTATATGTAAGTTATAAGCTTGTAAATTGTCACAATTTAAAACTGCTTATACAATGTACATAAATTAAAGTATCATAAAAAAAGCCACAGTAGGAACACAAGTAATGTTCTTAGCTTAAAGTTTGATAATAGGTGAATGCACTCTAATATTAAAAGTAATGACATACTATTGGTTCTGTAAAACAGAAATTTGCTATGTTGCGTGTGAATCAGAGAGAGAAAACAAATGGTGTACTGACATCCTCTTAAGATAGTAGTCACAAAAAGCTATAAAAGTAAAAGGCACAATTACCTTCTGGGCTCCAGAAAAGCAATGATAATACGATGAAACATAAGTCATTATGGCTCTTTCGTCTGGCATTGCCGTATTGGTCATATCTATTAATGTTATAACAAACATGCGCATGTTAGAATCACTCAAAATTTAAAAGCAATCAAAATTTTAATTTAGTGTTAAGTATATTATAAACAATGGTATTGTTCGCAGCGCAGGGTCACATGAAGACATGAAGTATTTAAAAATAATATTTGATTAGCCTAACCTAACTTTTGGGCTAATGCTTTTTCTTTTTAGTTAATGAACTTAATGCTTTTTTCAGAGCTTTTAGTATGTAAAATTACATAGTTAACTTAACTAAACAAGCATAATAACTTTTATGATAGTTCATTATTGTTTTCTGCAGTTCTCAAAATTAATTTTATTTTCCCTATAATCAATTATTATATCAATAACAGATTTCTATCATTAATCACTAATACTGTATCTGAATCTCCTAAAATTCGTAATGGCCAGTTTAAACAAATTTACGTTAGTGGTTAACCTGTACTTTAAAATAATTATATTATATAACAATAATAATTTTACCTTACAATAATTATACAACTTTATAAATTTAAAAATTATTTATATAAATACCATATTAAACCGTATCATTTTATCATTATCATCTGTAATTTAAAATTAATTATAATTTTGGTATTCATATTATTGTGAATTACTTGTTATAGGTACGTTATAAGTATGTGGCATGTTAAAATCTTCAAATTGTAGACCTGCGTGAAAATATTAATTTAAAAAAATAAAATTGAAACGACGGTATTTAGTTCAAACAAATTATTAGTAGATATACTATTGTAAATAATGTGGTAAGGGTGGAAAGTGAGCTATTTAAGTTGCGAGGGCTGAAATTCACCTAAGACTGAAATTTATTGCCTTTCCGCACGAGCCACACATACTATTTTTGTCACGCCTCTGCGTTCATCGATCACGACAAAGATAATGCAGAGATCTATGCTACAACCAGACTATTCTATGAAAACAATTTCATGGAAAAAAAATGTTTATGCGCCATGCAAGGAGATTATAATATACAAATATAAGATGTAACCAAAAGTGTAAGTTTTGTAAGGACCGAAGTATAGATTTCAGTGTCTGGTTGAACAGAGGATTCACGCCTAGCACTTTTGGGAATTTCAATTTTTCCAACCAGTACTATAGGGATTCCTACTATAAGGCTCGCTGGACGGAAAAAGGTCGTTTACCAACGCTTCAACCGTTATCAAAAAATAAACTTTCAGTGTAGGTGTGACAAAAAAAATAGTTTTAGTTTTCATTAATAATGAGAATGTTGTAAAATGTATGTACCTACACAATATAATTAGATAGTTGCATTTTATGCTCAAATCGCAACTACATAAAATATTATATGGTTAGGTTACTATAGCATAGTATGGGTATATATATACACCACTGAAAAATAATGTATTTTAAAATTATGTAACTAACACACAAAACGCAAACATTTATTATTATTTCGAGTTTGTTAGTGTGTTTGGTTTACACGGGATAAAAGCGGGATGTACACGCGTTTTTACCTGTTGCGCCCCTTGGAATGCGTGATAATAACACGACACATAGGTCATGATCGCGCGTTCGTCCGGTTTCGGAGTGTTTATCAAATCTACACAAAACACGACCGTCAAAAATTTTCATTTAAAACATATTAATATACAACCACGAAATTCACGGGTGTCATAATATTCTATTGGCAATAAGACGAAAATGATAAATATCAACATTATTATTTATTGGGTATATTAGTGTATTCTCCTAACTGGATGACGCGCGAGGGAGACGACGAAATATGGACACTAAGTTAAGTCACAATAGTAACATATGTATTAATTATAACATAATGTCTCGTTGCGTAATATTATACGATAACGTACCTTCTGGGTCCAACATGCGGGGTATGTCCAAGTACTTCTCGGCGACATCGAACGCGGTGTTCAAATTCTGCAGAGGATTATCCTTGGACAGCTTGTGGTAATCGATGAGATCGGGCCGGTGACGGTGAATGAGGGCGCAGAAGGCCAAACCATCCTTGAAACTGGAATGAAAATATGGTCGGGGTGAGGAATAATAATAATTGAATTATCTATAATTTAAAGGACGGACTCGTATGTCCATTATCCATTAGTCCACAATAAACTTAAAATAAAATGCAGTTATGAGTTAAAAAAAATATTGAAATGTTTAGACTTGCACAAAACACACCTGAGATGGAAGTTTTGCACGTTGACGTTCTTGTACGGGGCTGTCTTGCGTTGACACCACAGCAACAGACCCTCCTTGGCAGTCATCTCCTCCACAGATATGTCTTGGATAGCGAACCTCAAGATGATCGTCCATATCATACCCAAAGTCATTTTTAAATTCCCATCGACAATTTCTACGAACGGGTACACATTAACACATACACCACAATAATATATACATTAAACGGCCGGTCTACAATTTATCAATGTAAATGATTGATAAATATAAAACCAGACGGATGTCGACGACCTTTTCTAAACAAACTAGAATACTCTTTTCCAGCAACCAAAAGTAATGAAGTTTAATTACACCTACTCCGTAAAAATCATACTATTACTCATAAATAGGTACTGTTTATCAAGTAATTTTCACTAGGCTTGATCGACATCCGGGGGCCAACCAGTATAAATATAATTGTCTTACCTTCGGCACCGATCGATACCAATTTCACGCCCTTGCTGGCTATGAAGTCGAGTGCTTTGTTGACATTGGCAATCTTGTGGAAGCGCATTTTACCCCTGTCGGGCTTTGGTAACGTCTCACCGGAAATCACTTCGAGAAGCAACATGAGTTTGAGCCCGTTACGAAAGTCCTCTTCGATGTTCTCGATGGCTGTGCCCGCTTTGCGCAAGTGTGAATTGCACCATGCCGTAAAGGTCTGAAAACAGTAAAGTCACACATTATTAATCATTGACCATGATTTCATAAACAAAATATAATGTATATTTAATATTGTGATACCATAGGAATCCGACAAAGCATACCAAATTTGAAGATAAAATTTTTGAATACTTGATATTGTTTATACCACTTAAGGATGATTATGTGACAATACAAACTTCTGTTTTTCAAATAGGAACCCCCTTTTTAACTTTTAATTTTTTAGCAGGTATTTTTTTGAGAATTTTGATGCACCTATCTAAGTCAAAATACAAGCGAGTAGTTTTTGAGTTACATAATAAATAATAATATGTCTATGATAATGGGTTGAGTAGATATGGATTTGTGAATGTTGGTAATTACTAATTACTATAGATCTACTAATATAAATATAAATATGAAAATATTAGGTCTTAAGATATACTTAAAAATTCTAAAAATCTGAATTTAAATAAATGTACTATTAAAGGGGAAAATGAGGGGAGCATGCTTATAAAATCACCCTGTATACTCTTAATAATATAATACGGTAATATTTTCTTAATTTAATATTTGAAGATACAAATTTGTATTATGTATCGCATTTCAGAAACATTTTATAAAAAAAGATAAAGAATCTTAAAACGAGTAGTACTCGTATAGTACGCCCATCAATAATAACATCATACAGCAAGGTAAATGCTATAATGTATAAGATGCACATTTACAAGAGTTTTTAAGCCAATAAAACTTCTTATATAATAGTTTATTAAATAATATTATTAACGTTGTATATTATTAGGGACAATATATTACTCGAATGTTTGAAAAATGCGTTTGTTTAGAATCCAGACCATTGATTTAAACTATATTAACGTAGATATAATTAACAGATGTACCTTATTGTGACCTACTTATAATTGTTATTTTAGTATTGGGCCAGTAGGTTTTATATTACCCGTGGTATAAAAGTAAAACTAAAATTTGAATAACAAACTTGAATCCTCAAATAAATTTAGTGAAATTAAATTGCTTTCAGTCTTTGTTGCAGTAACGAACGCGGAAAATAATAATTAATAATAATATATTATAAAACGATAATATATTCGAATTATTTTAGGTGGGCACGCGGCTGCTTTAAAATCAACACAAGCCGATATGAATTTGTTTTAGTATAGGTTACCGTATACAATATAATACAAACGATAACGGGAATATTTGAACAGGAGAAAATATGACTAAACGATTTCGAACTAGTTGCTTAGGCAGTTGTATTATAATAGTAGTTAGTATAGTTACAACAATCAAAGTACAAATCTTACTTTCTATATAACTTCACGTTCGTCAATATTTATTATTTATAGTTCTATACGAGTCTCTATATATAGGAAGTCTAAGGAGACTGTGGAGCATACCTATATATATATATTATATAAAAACGATAGATCAGCAATTATTGTATAAACGATTATTGTTACAATTCTTCTATGTTGCGGTCACGCGGTCAGTCTATCTACGGAGGAGTTCGGTATAAGCATTCACTTTTCATATATACTGGGTGTCTGTCCTCCATTGTCCGTTTAGTAGTTTACCAACCAAGTTTCACAGACAATTTAGGATTATGCCTTAAGTTTTCTTAACTTTTGTTAGTACCTATACCCTATTACGATAAATTCTACTCTTATAGGTATCATATATTATTACAATACGGTGATAATATTAAACTGTATAGGATAAATATTGAATTTTATACTTTGTTTATTGTTTGGTCAATTCTCTCCTTGAGATGGTATATCATATGTATAACAGACATGTGTTATACATAAGTATATTAACAGGATAACTCAAATTAACTTAACCCAATAACAATTCGGTTTTTTCATAATTTGTTAAGAAAACAACATTGGTAATATAGATTAGAAAACAATAGAGGAAATTGTAATCTACAAGTTAATTTGTAATTTAAATAAATTGTAAATAAATTAACATTTATAAACTTTATACTTACTAGTAAAAGCTACTAGGTACTGTAAAATGTATTAAAGCCATTAATTTAGTGCAATATATTTATACCTCAGATTTTTGAAGCATGATAAAAAAAGTTGTTTGTAAAATACTAAAAATCAAAAGTACTAATTGCACATAAAACTCTGTAGAAATCGACTGCAATAAGCAAGCGAACAATGTGTGTGTATATGTATTAGTATATAAAGGATAATTCGACTACAAGTAACGGTGTTCGCAAAGGTGTTGGCGGAGTGTGGCGAACGATCAGGAAAATAAAAACAAATCTCAAACAAAAGAATATTAATTATTATTAAACGACAATGTCACTGGGCTACTCTAATTATGTTTGGTATTTTAATTTTTACAGTAAACTACCATTTGAATATGCATTTTTATACGTCCTAATAAGATTGTTTTTTTAAATGTAAAAACACTCTCAGAAACCGAAAATAGTTTCTCGTATAATACTTGTAAATGAAGCGTTAATTCTGAATCATATACCTTTAGTACATTTGCAGCAGTAAGCCATGCATATCCGTAATCAAAAATTGTTTGGAAAAAATAATCAAGAATAAAACACACGGAATCCGGTTACTACAGTTATGCGATCGTAGTTGAGGCAGCAATACATAAAATAATAATATTCATCGCATAACCTTCTCTAAATATAATTTTATTTTCACCTTTATGTAGATTGAATTTTAATATAAATGTAAAGTACCTGTTATAAGTACTTTAGATTAAGGTATAATACAGGAATGCACAATGATCTAAGTGCTTTAAATAAGTGTGAGGTAGGGGAATCACATTATAAGCTTATTATAAATAATATTCAAATATTTGAAATCACACTTAAAATTTCCTTTATGCACTTGGCATTTAGTTAAAATTGATATATTATTAGAAGATTAATAATTAATAATTAATATTATAATATATAATCTATATATAATTCATTATAAGAGATGTAAATTGTTTAAATAAATATTTTGTAGGGGATGAAATATGTAACTTTTTGTCTGTTAGTCAATAGTTGTACAATCAATATATTATCTATGTGTCCATTCTCCAAATTTACAATAAAATGGTTTAATCTTTAACATGGAACTTATTAACTTAAACAGTTATACTAAAAAAAGATTATTTTCATTTCGTTATACAATTGTCTAATTATACAAACTATAATAAACCATTGTACATATTTTGAATTTTCTAAATTATATTCATAATAATGCGTTTGAAAATAAAATTCAAATAAACCATTTAAGATTAGTTCATAGATAAAGTAATTGTTTTCATATTAATTACCAACTAGCAAATACATTGCAATTAAATATTTACTGTAATGTACGGACACCCATGATATATATAAATACTTGAATATTACTCAAA
>PVMI01048184.1:0-10443 GCA_008528875.1 Aulacorthum solani
AATGTCAGAACTTAGTCGTTGAAAACAATTATCACCGCTACATTTCAAATTGTCATTGATATTTTAGAGTGGGTTTGAGATGAACTGGAATATCGGTTGGATTTTGTGAGTTTACTGAGGGTGGCCTGCTCTTGGGGCCTATTGAATAACTTTATACAACACGGGGAACAATTATATACGATGTTAATAAAAATAAGATCTTTAAAACCCTGTTATTTATTTAGTAATACGCTGTACACGAATTAATAATTGCCTTGTACAGACTTATTGATTTAAAGACAATAATGTTCGTAAATGTCAATGGAATGTATTTAAAATGCGATATCCTTCATAATTCACATTTACTATTATGATAAAAATTAGGTAGGTATAAATGGTAATTTTAAATGGATAATTTCCTGCCATATTAGGATTTGTGTGCGGGACACATAGTACCATATCCAGGATTTTTAAGGAGAAGAGGGGTGTCACATAATATAGCTTTGTAGTATATTATATTGTATGGAGAAATCATGTTCGCAATTAAATTGCTGCTCTAAAAATGCACACATAATCACTATAACGTAAATCATTATTCATATTTCATAATTTATTTATCTTTACAAGTACCTACTGGAAGTTAATTTCTCGTAAGAAATATTGATACAAAATTATAAATAAAGTCCAAATTTAAATAAACAATGGTCAATGACTAGTGGTGTAGATGGGGGGAGGGATAGAAGTTCTTAGTCCTATAGCCTTGTTATAACAATAACAACATTTTTTATTTTCTTATTCATAATATTATGTGTAGGACGTAGGTACAACTTATTAGTATGTTCGTAAATATTAAAATATAATACATATTTTTTATCTCCATATTGATTATATACGTCCTCCATAGTATTTAAAATTTTTTTTTCATTTTGAGATTTCCTGGCTTCCTCGTAAGTCTTGGTGAAATTTTTTATCACGTTTTTCTTATCGTTAGGAATAAAAGATAGCAGTTTTTATAATAATAATAAATAGTAAATTAATTATAATAATAATAAATAATGATAATATAATAACAGTTATCTAGTCGAATTAGAAATTAACATTAGTGTATTATTTTTCTTATTTACGTACTATACAAATGGTAATATTGTATAATATAAGTAATAAACTAATAACCAATTAATAGGAAAGATTATTTTCTATAAGATAACTGAGGAACAATAGGTAGAATCTAACCTGGTGGATACTCTTGTACATTATCTCTAGTCTGTAGGAATATTTGCCTTTAATAGTACACAACATGCTTACAATTCTTGGAAATAAATTATATTAACTTTTTTAGTATATATTTTAACGTTCTATAACGTCTATGTTTTTTTTAGATGTATTTTGAACGAAAATGTATAATATTATTAACTAATATGAATGTTGCAAACAAAAAAATAATAATATACTATTGATACTAAGTATCAATTGACTAAGATTAGTATCCGTAATTGAGTAAGGTAATTAGGTAAGCACTTATACCTATTGTTGGAAGACAGAATCAAATTGGAAACCTATCATAAAGACCATGTTATCTTGCCTCACTAATAAGTAATAGTCATATAGGTACCTACCTAGATAGTAGGTATAATGAATAGAATTTCACGTACTAGGCATTTGCCATTTTATATCCATATTTTAATATTTATATAATATCGATTAAGGTACCGCTGGGCAGCTTCATCCAATCGATTCATTCATACGACAGATATTCTTACTACCTCCCACCTATAGCACAGATTGTGTACATTATTCTTTAAAAATGAAAATATTTTGTCTCACCATGATATATTATAATAGTAGAATATTATTTATGTCGAGTTAAAGTATTTACATAACATGTACAATGTACATTAATATATTTAATTTTTTTTTAATAATATAAAGTATAAGCAGCCTACAACTCATAATACACGATTATACGTAAACAAAATTAAAATTTGCAATTTAAATATTATAATATAACTTACTGTTTTGTTATTACTCACTTTAAATTAATTAAAAGTGCGTACAAGTAGGATTTAGCTATTAAGTTTATAGCATACCTATATTCAATCTTATACATCTATATTATATGGTATGTACTTATGTACAATATCTGTTCATCGTATTATATTTTAAGACAGCGATGGCGGTGTGTTGTACTATATGTATACCGACTTAACTATACATGTTTTTTGTCTTATATATAAGTACATATAGATGGGTGAAATAAAACCACATTCTGCAGTGGTTTTGTAGTCGTCGAATTTTAAAACGAAATGTTCAGTATAAAATATGTATAATAATCTGCATAATATGGCTGATTATGTAGGTAATCCTTTCTCGCGGTACTCACAAATCCAATACCCGCCTCCACGTGCTTCCATTGAAGACCAGCAACTGTGATCATTCAATTCATGTAAGACAACTATATTTTGAACACGTCTTAATGTTATATTATATACCTGTAAATGTTTGACTATAATTTTTGTGTTCTGCGCAGAAAACCAGTGGCGGCGTCGTTTCACCATAATATGTATGATGAAATGCGAAATAAACCTATATAATCAATATATTATACTGAAACCATTCGCTTCGCTGGTGAAATGACAATGCATATATTTACATGGAAATTAAAAGAAAATCACCCGGGGGTTGCAGTTATATGCAAATGCACACCTTTGAACCACACAAATTCCGCCATTTGACAAAACGTTAACGTCAATGATATGTGTTGTAACCTACTTTATCAAAAGAAGATAATATAGCCAATATATGTAGGTACAGTGGGTTTTCCAACAAACTAAGTACCTAAATACATAATTTATTTTTGGGGATTTCCCTTTTCTCAATGTTTGTGCTCTACAGACTGTGATCAACTTTTCATCAGTACGTTTTTGATTTTAAATCGGATTCTGGCAAGGTGTTTTTAAAAATGTGATAGGTTGTCAACTTTTCAGTATTCATTGATCATAGGTACCAAGGTATTTTTATCTGATCTTGGTTTTAATTTTAGGTTAGGTTCAAGTTGAATCACAAATATGAATTTAAGACTAGGTATAAATTTGGATGTTTGTATAATATACTATAATTGTTTTATAATTAGTCTAATGATATATAGAATATGGATTAGCAAAATTTGAAAATTATACATTTTTTTGAAAATAATCTAAAAACAAAAATCACGGATCTAATCGGATTTAATCGTAATTACTCATTTGTTTACATGTAAATCAAACAAACATTCGTTCTAAATATGCTGCACAGTACCTACCTTAAAATATAATAAAAGGGAGTCATATTTTTTTTTATTAAACTTAAATATTTTTCTTATAGCTTACACCTATGTTATTATATAAAGGAAAATAATATTGTTATATTAATGAATGAAATAATGTTTTTTTTCTAAAGTATAGATACTTGAAATTTATTGTATTACTAATTAGTATCGAATATTTTTTTGTTTAATTTCAACTCTTAAAACATACTAGTTGCTCTATACAATCTTTAAAATAATTTTTTCAGTATATCATACATGGTAGGTTGAACATACCTTTATTTTGAATATTTAAATTGGTTTATTATAACGTATATCATTATAGTACCTTGTACCTACATACGTAATCTATATTATAGATCAATATTTATGTGGCATAATGTAAAATGTTTATTGCTGATATTCCATTCATGGATATTGTATAGGGACATTTGTACATATGTCGTACACGTATAGGCACACATATTATTATAATATATTATGTTATAGTATGGCCGTTATGCAATCGTTGTGGATTATTATTAACTAAGCCTAGTTCTCTATACTTATGGGGATTTAAGTGATTTAACACCATTTCGACGATACCGGGAATTTCGACAACCCCTTGCCATTCACAATTCGCTATAGAATTTAATCCCTCTTACAATTGTTACTTAGCTTGTGTGGTGTATTTGAACTAACCCCCGAAAACACAATATTTTGAGGGTTCAACAATAACGGTATTTACGGGTTGCAAATAAAAGAAGTGTTGACGAAATATTCTTGAGAAACACGAAAACTGAATAATTATTTCAAGGAGTTCCAATATATTTTTGCAGAAATTAAATTTTTTATCGTTGTTGCGTGATCACGAGAATTGTTTTTTCGCTTCGGTATTTATGGTCGTAGATAATAAGTACAAAATGGGTTCGCTGAAAATGTATAAATATGACATTATTTCGTTGATTTTTATGTACTTAAATTTTACATGACGGATAAGACGGATAAGTGTTTTATTCGATTTATAATAAATTATTATTCACCCAATCAAATGTCATACATATTTTAACATTTGTATAGCCGAGTCTTACCTATAGAAATGTATTTATAAGCACAGTCATATTAAAAACATTTTTTAATCCTTCCACTTGATGACAGCATATTATGATGATATCTTTATATAGAATAAAGTTTGTTTTATGTCAATAATAATTATTGAAAGATGTGTGTTTGAGTGGTCAGTACTACTGTACGTATGTATATAAATTATAATAATACAGGTATAGCATACAAAAATATTCGAAAACTAATTTTACGTAAAACTGGCCCTTTTTCCATAACTTTTTTTTTAGATATTTTCTGGTTATTTTGAAAATAACTAGTAATTTTTACTTTTGACTATCCTTAGTAACCATTAACTGGAACCAATTTTCTTCCAGAAATCAAGTTAAAAGTTAAAAACTTAAGCAGACTTACTGTTCCAAATAGTTTGATTAGACACAAAAAACAAACACACCCCTACTTTGTAAAACTAATAATATACTTAGTGTATATTATGTACCTAAATATTTAAGAATACGTAATCGGTTGGTTTGCTTTTTTGAACAATTATTATTATAATTTATTCTTATTATTACACTTGTATTTTATTTTAAATAATATGTCAGATTTATCATACTTTTTTCTGTATATTGTGTTATATTATATTTTATATTATAATTATGTACTTTATTTTCTGAAAAATTATGTTATCACATCGATTTAATAATTTAATTACATGCTATTATAATTCGTACATTCGAGTTACATTTGTTATACATTTGTGAGTTACATTTCGTACATTTTATATAATTGTGAATGATTTTACAGCTTTATTAATTGCGTTGTATTGCTAAACACCTTTATCATAAATATTTATAATTCAACAATACTTTTTATTAAAACTTATTTTTATACTTCTTATTAAACTCCCAATGGTGGTATACTATTATATTTTAGCTCAATATTAATAATACTTTGTTAATATTAATTTAGGCTGTACGACGGTCTACTGGGTCAGTAATCAGTAATAATGTTTATTACAGTTAAAGCATAGAATAAAAGTATGAGTGAAGGAAATACGTTGTTTTCATATTATTACCCTTTATAAAATACAATTTATATCTGCCCAGTTGTATGGGCATACATTAAATATGTATGACGTTTATTTATTATTAAGTAGACTCTATAGGAAATAACAAAATTAATTATTTAACAAAAAGTTAAATATCTATAAGCCATAATTCGAGTTAATGACCAGGTGCAGTCATCCGTACGATTAGGTCAATAAAATAACATGAGACATATTTTTTTCACTAAAATAAACTCGATAGCTAGAATCCCTACTTAATTGCACCGTGGTTCTTTAAAATATTATAATTTGTACTTGTAAGTTGCAGGTGTGATCGAGTTGAAAAATGTTCGAATTTCGTTAACACTTAACATGTTGCACGATCTCCAGTCATAATGAATAGGTACAGATTTCTTTTAAACAATTGAAAACTTGTTTCTTAGTTTAAAATGTATTCATAGTTGGCAATTACGCTTAAAGTATTAAATGTAATCTAATGGAATGAAACATGAAAAGCTTTAGGTTAAAATTATTAATGAGTAGTCTTAACTGTTCAAGTTTATCGTTTGAATTGTTAAACTGTATACATATACAAGTACCTGTATAATATTAGCTTATAATCTATGTATCCTTAAAAGATATAGGTACAATAAATTTGACATCGACAAAATCATTTCCTATTTAAATTTAAAAAAATTATAATATACATTAGGTGTCTAGAAACCAGTATAAGTAATAACTAATAACTAATGAATAATATACATTTATCTATTGTAAAAACACTAGTTACTATTCAAATGTTTGTTCAAGTTTTAGTTACCTATTTGATTCGGTGTACTAAAGTTAATGTTGATAATGTGTTTCATTTAATATTAATTTACTTGAGATCCAAATCTTATTGTTTGTTAATTTGGATATTAGGTTTCAATTTTTATTTTGTTTTGTTTGGGGATTCGAAATTTAAAACAGGTTTTACTTACCTATTTACACTATTTTTGGTATCCGATAGCCCGCGATTTATAAAATACTGTCATAATGGTAAATTCCGGTTTTTGTTTTTGTATCATATAATATGTAAATATTATTATTATGTAACATATCATATACTTAGACTAATTTGTCTACCTCAGCATTGTAAAAATTCGTTTTTTATTTTATTACCTAACTTAACTTTTTGGCTAGTTCAATTAATTAGTTAAAATTTAAAGGCCATCAATTGAAACACGAATAAAAATATATTATTTATTTATTTAGTTACAGGATTCATACTTTGCACTGATTTAATCACAATAATGTATCAATATAAGGTAGATAATAGCTTGGTTAATTATAGTTCTGGCATCATAAATACTTATTGCCGTAATACACTGTAATGATGAACCTAATTTATAAGATGTATATTTTAATATTTTTTAAATTCATTTAATCATGATTCATGACATAAAATAATTAATTTTTATTGAGGTATTCAAATTTTATATTGTAAATAATGTTTTTATAGAATATTTATTTCAGTGCCGCAACCTGAGGTATACTCGTGATTAAAGATTTTTGTGGTTGAGAAGATTTTTACACCAACCCCGCTCATTTCATCATATCATAAATCACTGCACTTCTTACACATAAAACGATTCACTCTACCCACACATTTACGAAGGGAGTTTAAATAAATCAAAAATAGTTTCATGCTTTATATTTTCTTAAAAAAGTAATTTAGTAATTTTTTTCTACACAAAGTTATAAGTTATAAATATTATAACATTGTAAACCATATTCAATTAAAACCAACTTAACTATTAGCGAACCAACTTATTCCGAATTTTTTTCAACTTATCAAATTGTTAGACCGTAATAATAATAATTGTGAATAATCTAAGAACTATAATAATGTTTGACATAATATAAAAGCAATGTAACAAAGTTGTACATGGTAATAACTAACACGCATTGAAGTGTAAATAATTTGAATAGTATCAATCGTAACGACTTTAATAAAGATTGTTATAAAACATTAATTCATCATTCAACTAAAATAAAGATGTAGCTTCACTGCCCGAATAAAAGTATAAATCCCGATTTAATCATTCAAAGTATAGATATAATGCTTATAATAACCGCTTCACCTAGTTTTTGTAAAAATAAAATAATAAATTATTGAATAAAACTAAATTACATATAAAAGATTAAAATAAATAATAATTTTTATAAAATTATAACTATCATTCAAATATTGCTTTTCTTATGCACACACACAAATCCGGGTTTTTATGAATACCGGTTTTCACCGATGTTTTGATCTCTAGTATCGTTAGACGTATCAGATTTTAGCGTTATATTTTAAGCTTTGAGCTACCTATCTACATAGTTATTTATGAGTATAGGACGTAGTATAAATCATATAATGGTATTAGGTGAATTCGGGTTCAGAATCCTGAATAATTAATATATATTTTTTTTTTATATGTGACTGCACAGACCTACACATTAAAACTGTATCAGAAATGTCATCAATTATACATAAACGCTATCGTCTAAGACTAGAGAATCACCCCAACCCGTTAATTTCAGCACTTAACTTAGAAACAATACCTGGGAACCCCCAAAGAAGGCTTAAGAGAAGATGGTGCCGTGACCTAAACTCCTAATCTCAAAAAAAAAAATATCTAACAACAATTTAATCATGTAAAGTGTAGCCGCTGGGTTACTCCTTTTATCAAGTCATTCATGTCAACCTATTATTACTTATAGCTCATATTCTTATTGTAAAAAATCTAATTTACAGATTGTATATATTCTACTAAAAATAAAAAAAATAAAAAATAAAAATATGTGACTGCACATTCAAATATTTTGGTAACAGCTAGGACGAGGTGTCAAGTGACCTAAAATGCGCATTTAATGCAGCAGTGGGTAGTTTAATACTATAATTATTGTAAATTATTGTGATTTTTGAATCGTCTTCAGTATATTTTATTCATAAGTTCATAACTAATCTGATATTTCTATAAAATATACATATATTATATACCTATATAATTAACCTGGGTAATAACGGCTTTTGACACCTATTTTAATAATTATTTTTTTTTTACAGTGGTATTTGAAGAACTAAAATTTACTCTACACATGAATCCCAAGTAGATATAAACTTTTCGGGTATAAAGCTTTGCCGAGACAATTGTATTATTTCCACAACGTCGTTATTACTTATTATATTATTGTATTTTTGTGTTGGGCTTGTATAATAGTATGTAACCTATATCCCTATATATATGTACATACACGCACACACACACACACACACACACACACACACACACACACATATATATAGTGTTGCTATAATTTAATGTATGCATATAATTAGGTTGGACCCAAACATAAAAGTCGGACACGGGAGTGCAAAAAAAAATTAAATAGTCTCCTCGACGAAATTACATTTTTTCTGTCAACCGATGGAATAATGAGTGAATTTAATTACAATTATGCAACTGCATCTGCTATATATTATATACACACACACACCACACACATGACATAGTATTACACATTATACATGTATTATTATAATATGCTAAAGGTATACTTTGCGTGTATATAATAATATATAAACATAGCTGCAGTTGTTCTTGTGTAGTAAACACACTCGCTGCTTGGAGACCTGGTCAACTCGGAAGGAGAAGGGGGTTTGGGGGGCTGCGTGCGAAACCGCAAAATATTATTAGAGGGTTAGACTTAGGTTGGATATTATTTACTGGTATCGCATTATGTTTATATATGTACCTCTGCTTCTACTTACACACACACACACACGCGCACACATGGGTATATGTGGATTTATTATAATATGAGTACGTAGAACGCATATATTAAATATACGAATATTCTTTCGACCATTGCGAATATAATAAACATAATATTATATGCTGCTCGAGCCCACGACAACTGTGCATACCACATTTCGAAATAATATTATGGGTATCTATAATACATATCCCTGGCCATTTGTGCATAAACATATATGCGTGCCTAATATTATTCAATTAGTTTATTAGAGTAAGTATATTATTATTATCATTACATAGGTACATTAAAATATGATATATAGAAAGGCCTGGTTGGAAGGTATATGTAGTGGCACTGTTCACACCGCAGACACTTTAATATAATATATTATTACATATAGTTCCTATATTATATGTGTATATAAGCAAATGTTATGTAATGTTACAGTCCCTTACATACGCGTTAAAAAAAAAAAAACAACTTAAACAACTAAAAAATATCCGCGTGTAATTATGACGTGTATATAGGTAGATGGATATTATCTAGGTGATCAAAATGTTTGTAGCAATATTTTTTCTTAGAATATAATGGTAGAAATATAAATTGACATTTCAGGAAAAGAAAAATAACTTAAAAAATTTAGTTAATAATAATAGCACTAAGAATTTTCACCAACTCGACCCAATAAAACAATCTTTGAATGAAGAAAACACTGAAGTTATTTATTGATTTTTCAATTACATACATTTAATCAAAAAACTGTAACGAACTGTAAAGAATGTGATTTTCGGCTTACTTTCGACCGATATATGCATACTAAAAGTATGCTAGTAACCCTAGATGTCGAAGCCTTAATATTTAAACAAAATAATAATAATAATACATGTTAAATAAATAAAAAACATAAAAATCCTCTGAAATAACGATTGATGAACAACTTTCACTCAAAAGTATGCTGCCAATATGTATACAATTTTCGTTCAGCATTTTTATTAGGTATACAATATACATAATATGGGCATATTACTAGGGTATAATCCTATGGGGTGTGCTTACCTAATATTCGCAATGATAAATTTACATCCACGCAATGTGGTGTAATTGTATATTCATAGTAATATAAACATATCACAATATAATAATTATATTTCCCCCACTCCGGGGCATGGCAGAAACCTACGGGTGCCCCAATAGAAATTCTGCCAAAATACACCCACGTGTAACTCACCTACCGTTCCAAAAACCTACAGTACCACCCCCCTCCCAATGGCCTAAGTTGCCGCGGAAT
>PVMI01048191.1:0-10247 GCA_008528875.1 Aulacorthum solani
GATAAAGATATAATATTAAAATCACACTTATAACCTATCCGAAAACTAAGACTAGGGAAGAAGACATCGAATACAACAAGTGTCACATGCGGAGTACCGCAGGGATCGGTACTAGGACTCTACTTGTGGAACTTATTGCACGATTGCCCATTGAGGATGAAATTATGTGTTCCTAGTGGGTTGGTATTTTTTTTCACTATACGCTTTATTAAGTAAAAACATCAACCACCCAACATTTTTGTCTTTTTAAATTTGAGTCGGCGGAGAGTGTTAATACGCCATAAAAATGTATATCAGTTAAGATTATTTTTGCCATGTAGCATTCAACAAGTAATAACCATCACTGAATATTCAATAACTGAATAGTGATCTAATAGTCCATTAAATTTTATTGAATCATTATATTAGTAATAGATTTTTCATGCAACCCGACATGTGAAATTCAAAATATAGCTAGTATTGTCATGGGAAATATTAAAAGGTCTTAAAGACGGTTATTGATAACCTGGATCACTATATTACATAACGCGTTGTCTTAAAAATTACCATTATGATAAACGCAAATATACCTATCGGCTATCACCTATTTTATGTTTAAGTACCAATTTTTTAAATATACTGGTACCTACTTACTCACTCAGTTTTTTGTTTTTTAAAAAATATATACACTTTAGGTATACTTATAATTATAATTTATAGCCTATTTTTATTATCTTTTAACCTTGGTAATATATAATTTGTATGCCTAAATGCGATGTACCCATCCTTCTATCTTCATTAGAATAAATCTTGGAATTATGTAGGTCAGTACCTATATTATTATCGTCAATTTGATTTACATAATTATATTATGCATAATATACCTACTACCTACTACATAATATATTGGATTTCTTATAGGTAGTTCATATTTTTGTTTTATTATTTAAAAACATCTAATCTGAACGAAACAAGAAGCTTGGCTTTTGTTCTGTTATAATAAACATTTTACTATTTTAGTATTTTACATTTAAATATTATATATTTATATGTAGGTAGGTATTATTATATTAGTTATGCTCATTTGTGGGTACGATATCATTAGGTATACTATAAACATACATCAGTTTTATTATTATATTGTTATTTGTCGCGTATCATATAATATAATGGTTATGTGTTATAATTTGTATTAAAATAATGGTCTCTGATCAGCACCTAATCGCTTACGTCCGTATTTATGATCACATAAATAACGATGGCGACGAATTTATTACGGTTTTTATGATCATTATTATTACTCACGCAGCAGTTTATGACAGATGTGATGGGTTTTACAACTTTGACGGGCTATACGAAAACCAGCAACGTGCCAACCTCTATAATTATTGTTGTATAATATAATAATTTATTTTATTTTGTTCTCTAGTTTTCTAGGTACCTAAAGGCTATAATGCGCGACACGCGATCGTGCAATTGCCAATTTATACTTACGAAAACTCGACGATCAAACCCGTGTTTTAGGTCATCCGCTTATTATAATATTTATTTTGAACATAGCATTTCAATTAATAACGCAGCCAAAAAACAAAAAATTAATTTAACGTATTTTTTTTTTTAAAACGTTCTAAAGATAAAACTATAAAAGCAAAGGATTTTGGGCGAGATGCATCCATATCTACGTAGGATGTATGTACATAAAATAGTATAAAACTATAAAACGATTTATTTAAACAGGAAATGACTCGTATGTGTATTTGTATTATAGTTCTTATTGTGTGCTGCTTGTACGAGTATAAGAATTTTCAGCCCACACTTCCTGTCTCAAATTTTTTTTTAAACTATTTATGCACCAGATACACAAAAATATCTCAAACATATTAAATAACCTAAAACCAAGAGCAGTCTGCATAATTTCCATTAAATCGCTATTTAAACTGTTATAAGTATAAGCAGTATAACTATTAAACTTAATAGTTATTCACTTGGAATATCGATGGAACTAAAATTATTTTGCTACCCGTGTCATGAAATAGCCAATAATATGCATTACCTAGGTATAAGTATTCAATTAATTACTTCGTGGGACTAGAATAACCTGTTCAAAACTGGAAAAGTCACTGTCCTTATACTTCTCAGTCCCTATGATAATGGGTAAAGACGTAAAGTCAATAATAAGGGGCCTAGACTATTTAAAAAAGTTAGTAATTACTAATTACTGGTTACTATTGATTGATCAATATAAATAATTTGTAAAATAAATATAATAAATATTACATATCATATTGTATTGCAGTTTAATATATTATATTATCTACTATCATGTCGCCGCAGTACAGAATGCATCGTCCGAAATCGAGATTCGCTCACCGTCCACCGAATCGATCACGATGCAAACGGTTTTTGTCGAGCTGTCAAGTGGCCGAAGTGGACCAGCAGCGGTAAAGCCCTTTTTTGTGATGTGTTAATCAATGGGGGTTACACTGATCTGACGATGAAGGAATCAAATTTGACGTCGAACAGCAGAGTAAGTACCTAAGTTTATCTATAGTTACTAGTTTTCCTCAATAATCACAAACATAATATGTGACTATTATTATGTGTACACTCTGTTCAGCGATAGAACATTCCGTGGACCGACAAAAATCGAATCTATACCGAGCATCTCTACGTGCGGTACCCTGTCATAGGTGAACAAGTTTCGAAGCAGCTGAATGACGAGCAGAATCTGCTTGTTCTCTGGCTGAACAGAGTATAGACAACAATCAATAATAATCGTACAAAGTACGAATGCTTATGATAACCGTTATTTCGCTTATATTCGAAATATACGATTATTAATTCATCGTTTACAATATTACCGAGCTCCCTGGTTATAGACTGACCGTCAAAAAGTTGACAACATTACACAAATTGAGAAATATATAGGCCATAGCCTAGCTCAACGAAATAAGCGTCGGTTGAAATTCTTCGTCCGATTCCACATAGTGAGTGGTGTTTGGGTCTAATCACCACGGTCACCACTCACCACCTGGTCTGTTTTATCACACCGGTGGCTTACAAACTCCTGCTCCAAGCCAAATTTTTGCTGCAAACCAGGTTCCCGCACAAACCAGGCTCCTACTGCAAACTGAGGTGCACTGCTGCAGTTTTCAGCAGGTTAAAAGTTTAATTAGGTTGTTTTCAAAGTCGGACGTCTGGATCGAAGCTCGAGAAAGGATGCTCTCAATGTCGGTAGTAGAAAAAACACATTGCGATGTTCGGCATCGAACTAGAAACGCCGTTTCTGCAGATCCATGAGATCGAGGCTTGACTGAAGCCATACTGTCCATTTCCGACCGGGGCACTTCATAATAACCTCACAAACGACGAATGAGTATGATACGCGTTAATACCTACCAGAAATGAGAAATATACGATTATTAATTCATAAACCACTTACAAGACCGAGCTTCTGCAGTTGTACAGTTGGCCAGCACACAAGTTGAGAACTTTATGAGAATATTTCTGCTGAGCTCAATCGGGTTGCAGCGTCCGAGCAATAGTGTTTAAACCTTTGGTGAAAATTTCAAGTGTCTAACTTTGAAAATCATATCAAGCGTAGAAAGTGTTAATATAAAAATTTGGTGAACATTTTATAAGTATTTACGCCTATTTATTTTTGAATTACAATCGGTTTTGTAGAAAACTGAAGTGTTATACATACATTTTTTTACTTCTGACTTTCCGAACCACCAACTAAACCCAATATTTACCACCATAAATTTCCCTCAAAGTTGAAGATCGTAACATTTTTAGTGCTTCCAAAGGCGATGACACACTTCATCGTTCTGCTCATAATCTAAAAAATATATGTATGTATCAAAAATATTGCTATCGGCCGGCACGTAGCTATATTATATATTGTGTTTCTTCGTGATGGATAGTAACATAATACCATATAAATAGTTACGTTGCTGAGAATATCGCTTGCTCGTGTGGTCTAAAAGGAGTATTTGTATACATTTTTTGCACTCCCAGAAAGTAAAGTATTTTATTTTCCAATATTGACACGGCTCAGTGACGACAATACATAGAATACAATCGGACATCACTACATCAGTATTTTCGGTGAACAGGTATAATATGAAGTTATATATAAACTAACGTAAATAGAAATAAATCTTATAATCGAGTGAACTGCTAACAATTCGACCGAAAGTCGCCTTGGCCGCCGACCACACAGCACGCCTGACAAGTTCGAAATACGATTACCAGGCTTACGAGTTTATAGTTATATATATAAATATATATATATATATATTATGTTCATGTCAGTACTTATATATAGTAATAGAGTTACCTAGTTACCGAGTCATTATAATTACGCTACGAATATACGAATTCGGAATTTATAACGTTACATAATATATAGTATTATTGGCATACCATATAAGGGTAATGGGCAGGCACTTACAGCATAACCGGATCTGAAAATATCGTCGTCAAAGGAGACTTAGGGCAATAAATAATATATTTCAAAAAGGCTTAAGAGGATAGTTTCAAAATAAAAAAGCCATAAATATCAATGGGTGCAGTTCTACGTGTATACAGCTTCGAAACGAACCATTTGAGATTCACATTATTGAACAATCATTTATTATTAAACTTTTATATTATACACAAAACTATTAGATTTTATGCATCAAAGTCAGTAAATTCTATAGATTAAACGTCTTATCCTCCGAAAGAACATGATTTTTTTGTCTCGAAGAAAACACTACAAATCAAATAAAAACCACCCAATAGATTTTGTTACAATGATACCTATAAATACTATTAGTTATGACTTATAAATCGGTTCGTTTTTGAAATTCTCTAAAGTAACAATAAATAATATTATTTACCGTCCATACGGTTTCTGCGTAATAATATTTTTCCCTTCTTATATTCAGTTTTGAAAATTTATCTTAAATTGTTCTACGATGCAAAATATTTTAGTTCATAGAAAAAACATATAATTTTAATTTTCAAATAATACAATAATCGTACCCATTTAAATGCTAAACTATGATATTGAATCAGTCAATATAAGAACAATTACTGAAAAATATTATGATCAAAATTCACGTTCTTCGAAAATTGATAAATAGTTAATCATTATTAAATATTAATTATTACCTAATGCAATGGTTCCAATCCGGTGGTCCAAGGAGTCATAGATTTTTTCTATTTTAATCTTTATTTTTTACATAAAAATTAACTGAAAAAACAGTGTATTCGAGGTCTTCTAAGTGTTTCTAAAAATCGAGATAGTCTGTGAACCATAAAATATTTCCTAAGTGGTGGTCCGTGATGGTAAATAAGTTGGGAAATATTGATTTAGTACATTGCCGTGTTTGAATTTATTAATTATTTTTATTTAGAAACTCGTAATTTATGTTTTGCAATAATCATCGTGTAGATTTTTCATTGAGCTTCAAATTACAATTGTATTTTTTGCTTGATTATGGGTTTTGACTCTTCTGTCATCAATATTAAACCAAATTTAATTAATATTATGGTCAAAATATTAAAATTATTCAAAATGCAAAAACAAAACATTACATTTTAAAACTTAGGTAATTTTATATAGCTAAATGACAACTCTAAGGTCATATTAGATCTTTTTGTAAATTTATTTTAATTCTGAGCAAACCACGATGTTATCTAAATATAAAGAACCGACATAGTAACGTTTCATATTTTTAATTCGTACAAAGCGTGTGCCACTGCAGAGAGTCAATGAATGTGCTACTATTTTATCGAAGGTCATTACAATATTGGTGTGTAGACAGTAAAATATTATTTTTAGATCTTTCAGTGAACTATGATTGTGTCGCTTACCCATCTACCATCATTATACAATTAATTGATGTTCGTGACTTTTATTATATGGGATGGAAAGTAAAATTAATTTTTCTTATAATATGATGTAATTGTTCAGTGTAATCGTGTGATCATGTCTGCTGGTACCTATAATGGCTAGTGATCAATAAATAAAATAATTACTATCGGTGCAAGTTACGAATTGAAGCTATCATATCATTAATTATTTATTAATGATTACATTTTTTAAATAAATCAATGTTCCTTCTATTTTTTTTATAGTAAAAATATAAAAATATGCTCATCAAATACGACCTTGATAAATTATGCCAAATAAAAAATCAAAAATAAAATTGCTCAAACTAATTTTAATTCATCACAATATTATTTCATCGTCATCGTGACGTGTAATAGTACATTTATATCAATTAATATTTCAACGGTATTATGTATTTGACGATTATGTAATAGTGTAATGACTTTACTCATTCACCCATTTGTTGAATGACAGTTGTAACGAAACACAATAATGTTATAGAATACTAGCAGACCTATTATATCTAATAATATATTCCTATACAACCGTAGAAACTATATTTTAATAAATGGATTTAATTTAATTATTTGTTAAAATATAATCAGTCATAATAATTTAACACTATGACACAATCAAAAATGACACGGCGATCTGGGTAGGCAATTTATAAGCCATACTTGGTCGACTAGTTTCAGTCGTATCAGGCAGCGGCAGTTGTAGACAATCACAGGGGTGCTAAGGCCTCTAAGGGTGCTCGCCCTCTGAATTTTAATGCTATAGCACCCCATGTTTTTCTATTATATAATAATTAAAAACTTGAACGCGTACCACTATGGGTCGAGATCGACTATCGGACTCATCAATATTATTGTCCACGTCGAAAGAGATTATTACTAATAAATAAATATAATTTGTTTTGCATGTTACAAGTGACTTAAATCTATGATTAATTTGATTTTTTTCATTAGAGATATCAAATGTAAATGAGATGGTATGGTTAATGAGGAGTGTGAGGGGTAAGGCAACTCACGGTTCACTTTCCTCCAAAATGTGTTTGTTGCCAATCTAATATTTTTGGGTGATGAATAATATTGTCAACGCTGCATGATTATACAATATTTTAAAATAATTAAAATAAAACTTAGTGTAGACATGATTGGATATGATCGCACCTACATATTCAGCGGCCCGCAGCAAAGCTCTGGTCTATTTCTTGTCGTTTTTTATGAAAAATATAATCGCTAAGGTATCTGATCATACAATAATATACGTTTTCAGCTGTCACATTCAATCTCCCACACTTTCGCCATACCGCTATCGTTGCCTTTGTAATCTGTCCGCACAACAGCAATACAAAATTAAATACAACAAAACTCGAAATCGCGCACATCCACACTAACGAGGGTGGATAACTGTTCAAATAAAAGTTTATGTTTTCAATTTTTTTCAAATTATTTTTTAAGTAGATTTTTAATATATTATTTTCAGCTTAAGTTAATGAGTTGATTGAAAATAATAAAATATTCGATAAATTAATGAAAGCATATTTACCACCATCACGGGGTGGTTTACGTCGAGATGTTATTAATAACGTCATACCATATAGGAACAAAAATTCGAAATAATACACACCACACACGATTAATTATTCAACACAATAAATAGCTGTAACGCCAATGTAATCATTTATCGCTCATTATTAATTGGAATATATATATTTTGGATTTTACTCACTATATAAGGGCGCACCGAGGCAGAATGCGAGTCAATACTTATTTCCCACCTCCTATTCCTCCTCTTGCCCCATCGCACCACTAGCTAGTGAGTTGAATCCAAATTAAAATAATGAGCGAATAATTGAGCCTGACTATAGTGTTATTATATTTTAGTCTATGCTATAATATTATCAAAATCAACTCACACGTGGTAAATGCTAAAGAAAATACGATTTTCGTCGGTCAAACGGTCAATTCTTATCTCCACTTCCCTCCGCACCCTTTTAAAAATATGACTCGTTATTATTAATACATTTTGTTTGATTTATTTAATTCGTACACCGCCGTGACTCCCTATACACAACCACAACTACAAGCTTAGCTTAAAGAAGTGGGTATTTTTTATTATTTCCTTTGATACTCTCTGCAATTTTGTGATAGTCGAATAATACATTTTCTTTACAGCACATATACCGCGAATGCTCTGTACGACGGCCATCTAAAATACATACATATACATACGTTGTATTCACATATTTACACAAGTATACGTACTCACGTGTATATAATATATAGTATATGTACAAACTTGCATATATATATATATATATATATATATATACGTAAGCACGGGAAACATCATAATATATAATATACACGTACGACCGTACGAGTAAGCACGTCCTATATTATATACATGTGCGGTACACACAATACGGGCGGCGGGCGAGATTTACGCGATATAAAAATTCTCAGCGGTGTTCAATGATGTGTGACTCTCCGACCTCTATTGTTCCCGGGAGGTACTTATAGCGACGTACCCACACACACACACACACACACACGCATACGCCAAATGTATTATCGGTGTGTGTTTGTATAATGCACTGAAATACAACGTGCCCGCTCCAAATGCTTCGCGCGTGTGTATGTAATAATATAATTTATAATGATATTATTATTATAAACATTTGTTATTTTTTCGCCGCTCTGCGTGCGTGGGGTTGCGCGTGTGGTTGCGGTGCGAGTCCGCCAGGACAAAACCACCCGAGATCGTTTCTCATAATCCGAATAACGCTCGGGTGACACGTACGCGGGCCCTAGCCAGCAGCAGCAGCCACCGACTGTGTATGCATGTGTATATGATAGCACAATGTGTGGCGTGTGGGTGGGTATACAGTATAATAGCGATGAGTATATGTATATATACAATCGATTATACACCAAGACACAACGCTCTGTACAGACCTGTGCACTACGGTATGTGCACTAGGCACTACCTATATATATATATATAATATAAATATATATACCATATCATACGAAATAAAGTCAGCGCGTCTCTATAAGTATATTTGTGTATAATATGTACGTGCAGTGCCCAAGTGTGTGTGTGTGTGTTGTAATAACGTCGAGGGTATTCACGGATGCACAATATACATAAATAGTGTTTATATACAGGGCGATTCACGGACCACGCTCACCCCCTTTTCCTCCAGTAATGTAGTGTCATTCGAAATCTGATTTTCGGAATTTTTGAATTGCGGCCAGTACTGTGCTGACGAGGACCCGACCACTGTTGGGTAGCCAATACAGGCGCAGTACTGCGCCCATTGTGAGTGTCGGCGTTTTGTATTAATTTTCCGATCGGGTGTACATGGTCCTATGGACCAGGGATAATTTTTCTAACATAATGAGTCAAAAATTACTTCATTTTTTTCCTGCGCGAACTGTGAAATGTATATGAGAAAAAACTATGGTCTTTTTGTTTCTGTCAAAAATAAAATATAATAAGTGTTTTAATTTTTCGTGTGCCCTCGAAATTTTTTTGAATGCCATGTATTGGTGACCATCCGTGCTATGAACCCTATATTATTTTAAAATTCTCGAGATTCTACTTGCATTACTCAAATAAAGAGTTACTCTGAATAGGATTCATAATAATTTATATTTAATCTCACCTATTATTATACACATATTGTTATGAAACATGTATTTTGCTTTTAGCCCGATTAAAATAACAATAAATAAATCAGCATTTTCTAAAAAAAATACTTACTAAATAATTTATAGAAAAAAAGCACCCCCTTCTTACTGTAAATAAGAACCCCTCGTTCTCATTTGAAAAACAGAATAGTTTCTATCACCACAGAACATTATTCCTTCAGTAGAGCAGAAAAAATTAAAGAATTTTAAATAAATATTGTTTTTGAGTACATTTAAAAATTCCGAAAAATCAGAATTTGAGTAAATTCTTTAGGAAAACAATTGGGGCGAGCATGCTCGGTGCATCACTCTGTACATATGTGTGTGTATTGTAATAACGTCGAGGGTATTCGCGGACGTATAAATGTATAATATATATTATTATGTTATGCGTATCGTAAAATATGTATGGTATCTCTATATATTATTTTAACCGCTCACTCTGAACAGTAGAAAAACTTGTCTCCAACATTTTACTTCTCCCAAACGCATAACTCGTATAAAACGTGTCTTAATCGAAACATTTTTGGGACTTCGAAAAAAAAACAATTTAAATACTGGGAATATCGCTGTGCAGCATATATAGTTAGAGAGCTAGTAGGTATAACAAGTCATTGATTAGATCATCACTATAGTCTGTAGGTAATTATAATAATTGATGTGTTCAATGGTAAGTCATTGCA
>PVMI01048193.1:0-28759 GCA_008528875.1 Aulacorthum solani
ATGATTTTAGAGTAGGTACAAAATGGTATATAAATAGATATATAGATACTTTGTACTTATGTCTTATAGTAGGTATAATTTATCATGCAAACATCATATTTTAATGACATAATAATGTATTTAGGCATTTAGCCATATGTCCAAATGACATATGCCCATATTGGTTTGAGGAATATAATACATATACTTATAATTGAATCGTAACATAAATCGTTATTATGCAGTTTCAAATGTATAAGTACGCCTTTTCAGTCCAGCCTCCAAAATAATCTATATAATTAAGTTATAGTACTATAATTTTCACAAAAATATAAAATCTGGAAATTTTTATTTTTCATTACAAAAAACTTAAAGGTAGCTGTTCCGAAGACTGAAATAGCGTACCTACCTACTCACATACGAGTATGGATACAACACAATATATATAATTATGTGTACATTATAATTTATTATAAGTCTCATTGAATTTATATTTAGACCTATTTTTACATTAAAAAATTTAAATTGCATTATGTAAACTGTAAAGCTTCTCTAGAGGGACTAAATCAAACTGAATTCCATAAGTTATAAAATTGTATAATACTGCCTATTTTTTTTTAAATTAAATATAGCTACAAACAAAATAATATAATCCACCTATACCTTTTAAAATAAATTGCTACAATTTACATAAAGCTTTCATGGTACACCTTATTTTCTGTGGCAACATATTACGGTGTATAGATATTAGAAAAACATAATATAGGACATAGGTAAATAAGTAGTATACATACATAAAACATATTATTGTGATTTTCAAATTGTTATTCTCTAGAAGAAAATATTTTTTTGCATAAATGATTTATTTCATCTCATTTTTGACATCATTTTCCAAGCTATTTTAAGTTTTTCAAGTTATTTTTCCGCAGGCATGAACAAAACAATAAAAACGTTTTGCTTGAGGAATGATTGATGACCCTTGGTAAATAAATTGAATAAATTGTTTAGGAATCCCCGTACAACACTACATAAGTCTATAACCATGTGGCAAGTATGCTCCTACTAGATTTTTTCTCACCTACGTGATACATTTTAATATTTAATAGGCAAATCTAAATGTAACTTACAAAAAACTCTTTAAATAACTGTAATTAATTTTTGGTACAGAATATTTAAAAAAACAAAGAGAAAACTCAATCATACAGCACTGCACTTACACCTTATCACCTTGATATAACCTGCCTTAAAATTTTCTCATTTAACTTCTTCATGTCACAGTATTCTATTCTTATAATCGAGGTTATAAAGATCCCTTTATATTTTCCAACAGAAACAATCTTATTGAAAACATATTTCTATAGGTACCGTCCTATAAGAATAGTTGGTAATGAATTCACCGACAAACTAGATAAATCCAGATCATCACTGAACGTAAACTCCTATGGCGTATACTATAGATATATATAGGTCATATACTCATATAGTATTAAAATGTCATGGTTAGAAATCGGAATTTTTGTAAAGAAATTACGATTAAAGTATAACAAAAATGTCCACCTCTTATCACCAAATGGTAATTGATAAAATGAATTTTATATTACGCTATCTGTTACAACTATTGAACTGTAAGCTTAAGTGATAAAGGATTTCAAAACTAAACTAGATAGTTTACAGCATTGGTAAGCTACATTTTTGGAAAAAAAAAATTAAAATTTGTATTTTAAATAGGGAAGGGGTAGAAAATAGTTTTTAAAGTGTCGGTTATGTTACTTAGATTTTAAAGGAGAAGATACGTATTTTTACCTTCTATGTGTATTATAATATTCGTATAAATGGCGATATTACTACTTTGATAAAATACAATTTTGAAATCGCTAATTTTTTTTTTTTTTGAACTTATAGGTTTTGGTGACACTTGTCGATAGCCATTTCAATACATATTTGACTTGTTTTTGAATTATGCCGTAAAATATGATAGAAATATACACCATACTAAAGTAATTAAATATTAATTTAAAATAATAAATTGAATCAATCTACCATAATACACTAATACCACTAGTAAATAAGTTACTTTCATACCAATTTCAAAAAACACATTATTATGAATTAATATACTTTAAGCTGGGTGACCTTCCCCACTCAGAAACGTTTTCGTTTACAATGATTCAAGATAAACCTATCATTGAATTTAAATGTAACACATTGATTACAGTGATCCATTAAACACCTGCTCTATCCACTTGCCCTCCAATTTTATTTATTTTAAAAAAAAAGAAACAAAAATAATAATACAATAATTCTTCGGTTGTTTAGGGTTTTAAATAATCATTGATGTTCACCATGTACTCGAATCTTGAGTTCAAATGGCGTTAAAATCTATTAAAATGCATTACTTAATTGTTGACAATGAAGAAAAGATCTCACCAACCCATTTGGAAATTTAGGTAAATCCAGTTGAAACGGCTATGCAAACAGCAGATTTTGAAGGAACCGTTATTGGTTGATTTTCTGCGTTCATCAAAATTTATTTCGTTTATTTTGTCAAGTGATTATTGTGATTGTCGTATCTGACATTCTATTGAGCTCCCTTATTACTTCACTTAATTCGATTCTTAAAATAGTATTTATCACTTCACATATAGTTTGTGAAGATGATGGCTGATTTCCATGAATAATGTTCTTAGAAGTACTATGCGGTTTTGAAGTGAACGCTTGATTTTCTTAGGTGGTATGTATACAATATTGTTGCGAATATTTCTAGAAATATTATTTTTTGCAATGTTATAATAGAAACATTTTAATGCTCTCTTTATTGAGTATATCTAAAGTTGTCAATAAATCTTCACTTAGAAGGGCGTCCACGATATAACATTAGTTTGTTATAACGTGTGTTCTGTGTACATACCATTCATACTATATTATAATATAATTATTATTTAATGAGTGTATAATATTTTTTAAATATTCATTTCGGTTCTTTAAATACTGTGACTGTTAAGACAACAACATATAAGATACAACACACATTATACTTTCAAATAAATTTACTTTTTTGAATCATTTTTACATAAAAACACTTGTTCTGAATATGTTGAGTCTTTTAAAATAAATATTTATGAACCAAATAGTATCAAAATTTTTTATTTTTTAACAAAACTCAAATACGTTGATTTTCCAGGAGTTTAACCTTGACGATTGAATTCATTTTATTGAAAAAACCATAGCTACAAAATTCTGATAAAATCTATGGGTGGTTTTTAAGAATAAATTAACGGGTGTTGACCAGTTGCCCTCACTTGCAGCTGTCATCGAGATTTTAAAAATGTACCAGTTGCCCTCAACTGAATGTACTAGTTTTCTTGGCATCTTAATATATACACGAGTACAACATACGACCCTTAAAAACGGGGGGATAAATATACAAATAATAAATAAAATATAAAATAATTTATAAAAATAAATTAAAATAGTATAAAATTATAAAAAAAAATCCATATGCTTGGGATTATATAAAATATTGTATTTTGTAATAATTACTAACAAAATAATATGAATACAATCGTCAATAAAATAATAAATATTATAATTATGTATGGTTCATTGAATGTGATAATTTAACAAAAACAATAAAATAGGAAAAAAATTAGATATAATAGATATATTATTATGTATTATATTTTGTTATAATAATTACTAGGTAACAGATTTTACAAAATCCAATCTACTGATATTTTTGTTTTTATATTTATTAATAAAATCTTCCACTATGGCTTTTCGAATTAACAGACGCGCACACTCAATAATTGCAATAATCAATCACTAAATATATGTATCTTATAAAATTGTGTACCTATATATAAACGTATAACAATATAATATAGTGAATTGATAAAGTACGTTTATTACAAAATATATAATATTAATTATGAACGTATTTAATGTAAACATTAGATAAGTTATAATATAATATTTTTTCTAGTTTTAATAATATTACAATACTAATTTTATTCAATTTAAATGTACCTAGTCAGTTTTCTATTTGTAGGCATTTAACATATTATTCACAATTGATACGTATTTATTTCATAATGAAAGATGTATGAGCTGCAGATTTTGAATCTAAGTAGGCATTCGCATACATTATAGCTTTTCATTGACTAAACTGTATTCAATAGGTTAATTAGGTTAGTATTTAATATTCAGATGAGCTACCTATTTTTTAGTTACATGTCTTATTCTGAAGGTCAGTAACATATCGACAGTTAAACAAAACATATTTGATGTAAGTATTCGTTTTGTACTTTTTTTCCCGGAAGACTGAAAAAAATTCAATCAAATGTGTTATTTAATGTTTTAAATAGTACAATTTTAAAAGCTTTACACAAGACCCATATCATTTTAAACCATAGCGAATTTACCAATAACACTACTTACCTATATGTGATTACAAATTAATAAATACACATTTTTTTTAATCCCTAACTATTTTATTAAATAAATCTCACTTAGTTTATTACTATCTGAATTAATTTATTATATTGTGTTCAATTGTAGCTAATATACTGTATAAGGTATAACCTGTATATTTGATGTTAACATTTCTTTAATTTTTGCATTTTGATCACACTGTACATGTAGAATATAAGTCAGCATATAATTCAAACACTTCCATTTTTCTTAAGTCCTACAAATTTAACGATAAAGCCGTCATTACATTTCTCATTAAATCCATTACTGTTCACTGTTTGTGAATAACAAAAGATATCATTTTTGTTTAATCACTTGAATAATCCGAATTGAGCTTTATGCTATACCGACATACACACACCATGTCTATGTGTGATAAGCCGGTATAGGTGTGGTGATACCATTTGCGTTAGCTCAATACTTATGTATATTAAAATGATGCACTAATTTTTAATTGTATTGAAATTCAAATTTACATAGTTGCATCGCGAGAAAAAAGTGAAATATTATATATAATATATTATGTACTACTTCCAAATCAATTATACAAATTTGAAATTTTCTAACTCCAAAATGTACTTAACAAAAACATATTTACAGTACATAATATTCCTTTAAATATTACAAAAGCAATATTAAAATTAAAGAATTTTTTTCACAACCACTAATTCAAACTATGTAGTTACTGACTAGGAATAAAGGCCATTGTTTTTTCTATGATAACAATTAAATAATTGCTTTTAATAAAATTATAGATAGGTATAATCATGTATACAAACGCTCATGGACATAATTAATTCTAAATAACTAATAAACGAGAATAGCTAAATAATTCGGATCACAATTAAATTTGTGTGTCAACAATTATTATTATTAATGTATTTTACGTATAGTAGGTATATAATAATTATTATAATATACACGACGCATATATATCATGCCCTATATATTTAATTTATGAAAAGTACAGTATGATATTGTTATGCTCCTTTTAGCTTTTATTTACTTTCCACCGTTCATTAATAATTAGATAAAAATTTTGTTTAATTTGAGAAAAGACTGTCAAAGTTTTTTTTTTTTTTGGATTTTATACTGAGTCCAATTCTTAAATTTCATTTACCACAACCCCTCACAAAAATATTACTTAACGTCAGCTCTACGCCTCCACAGTTTAAGTTATAAATATAATTTTATGGTTAAGGGGTAGCATCAATCTTGGCTTGGATATCTTTTGGCAAGATTCTACAGTGCAGTTATTATACGTATACTTGTACACTTACTTTTAGAAATAAACTCATACAAATGCATTAGTAGAAACCGGAAAGAAACTTTGTTCTCTATAAAATAAGATATTTCCTTAGGAATAAAAACTATCATTTTTGATTCGTAACATAATACTTAAAATGTAAGTCTTCTACTACGAACATTAACTAAGACAGTAGTACATTTATTAATTGTATTAATACATATAATACAACATATAATATCAATCTATGAGTGAAATACTTTATAATAAAAATACAATTTGTCAGTAAACTCATCGGTTTTTTATTATTTTCCATTGAATCCTAAGCCCTCTCTTCTTCTTGTTTGGGCTTATAAATATAATAAACTTAAAACATATTGTAGTAAACGACACTTATAATATCGGAGGTCGTATTATGTCCGTGTATTCAAATTTAAAGCAATTAGATCATTGGAAGAGTCAGAAGGTAATTTAGAGGCCACGTTGTACAAGTCGCATTATATATAATACAAGGGCCGTAGAATTCAACCTGTTTATTTATTTATTTTTTTTGTTATTACTTTCAGCAACCGTTCAGTTCATGACTTTTAAAAATAACTTGAAAACTATTAAATATAATAATATATTAATGCATCATGTGTTGGCGTTATTATTATAATTATATAGTTAATTTGAGATTTATCAACATGTATAATTGTTCTCTATAGTGGGTATACCTATCATATTTTACTTTAACTTGTTATACTTCCAAATCCAGAACGAGACAACCCATAATATTGTAACTATCACATTTCAGTCCTTTTATAAACTTGATATTCTATACATTATCATTTAACCTAATTTAATGTTTATCAAAAGTACAATTATATGATATATTTTCATGTAATTATAAATATAATAAAGATCGACTATTTATTTATTTGAGTTGAAAGTTTTGTCTCATTGAACTTAACCAATAACAATTACCTCTGCAGAAATGTATCACTGTCCATCAGGTTATCAGGTTTGTCATACAACAGTGCCTATTTCTGAACAAATAATAATAATAAGAACTATTCAGCAGTAACTAGACCTACCTTATGAAACTTGGATGTAGGTCAAGCCGAGCAGCTGATGCGAGCCAAATGTAATGAATGAAAATTAATAAGTTCTTTAGAATATCGTTGACAAGTTTAATATGTAATATACTTACTTTTCCAATGTACATATGATGAAGTAATGTGATACATATCATAAGAGACTCGTAAATAACCTTTGTTAAAAATCATTGTTTGATATTTAAGGGTAAAAATAACTTTAGTATAATAGTATCATAAAAATAAGATTCACAATATCAATAACAGTGTCAACATTAGATACATGAATAATGAATATTATGAGAAGTATACACATTATAAATGCTTAATTTATAACATTGAAAAAATTATATTACGTTTGAGATACAAAGACAACAAGCCTAGAATATTACATGAATAATATTCGAAAAACCATTTTCTTATTTTTATAAATAATGTCGTATAATTAGTTTTTTTTATAAAGTTCATCATTAATATAAGATTTTATTTTTAAATATGAGATCGACTAAATGTATAGTTATAGTTGTACATATACTATGTGAAATGTGTGTACCACAATGTTTATATTACTGCCAACGTAACATTTTGGACCTTCCAACCTATATGGTATATCTACAAAATTGCAACTACATAATATCCAGATGAATCAAACTTCCTTGACGGAATAACACAAATTATAATTCATTAAATTTAAAAAAATAATAGTCACACTTTTTATAATATATTATTTAATAAATAAAAATATAGTTACAAGGTGATTCACCCTTTCTATTTTGTATGCTATTTAATTGTTTATTAAAAATATATAAACAATCAATCAATATTGTATGCATTTATGAAGTTATACAATTAAAAGTGAAATGAAAATTGAATTTGAGCTTAATCCTAAAACGAAATACTTATTGTTAGTCAAGGATTTAATTTTCAATAATTTTCTAACAAGAAAATGAAAGATATAAGAATAATTGTATTATTAATTATGATCTTGGATAGATTTATAACGTTCATTGCAAATTTATTTTAACATTAGGTTGAATTGTTTTAAATAATTTATAACAATCCTGCATAAAATATTAAAGTGTGTAAGTTAATTTAATTCTTGTTCTTATTGACTTGTACTTTAAAAATAAAATTTACCGACTTATAGAAACTATACCATTTGAAAAATGTTTGATATATATATATGATTAATTACTATATAAGTTATAAAAAACATTGAAACATTATTACTTTAGTTGTTAAAAAAAAAATTAGGTACATTTGAAATTTTTATATATCTACTGTACAACAATTAATACGTATAATAACTTTAGAATAATAATAAATTTAATTATTATTTATTATACATATTGATATTCTACAGTCTAAGATCATTTTTATGAGTATTTCATTGATTAATACATATAAATACAGTTTTTTAAATTATATTTTTTTTAAGTTTTGACGTTATCAGTTATGCCATACTTTTATTATAAAACATAAATTTCTACTTAAAATTATAGTAGGTAGACACTAATAAAATAAAATTGTACATTTATTTCTATGGTAACTTTATAAAGACGAGCTTTTACTTTTAAATAAAATAAATAAAAGTATAACTAACAACTATACAGGGTGATTCTCCAAGCCTGTTCGCACCCCAGTGTTTTCTTTTAACAATTTGTTTATATTTTATACAAAATATGGTTATTTAAATCTTTAAATAAACTTAAGACAATATTTTCAGCTACTTAGATTTATATGCAATTTAAGGAGAGTCATGTGGCAACACAGATGACTTAATTTTGCAAATGAAAAAAGTGGTCATTTACTGTAGATTTTTAAGGAAATATTTTTTTGAAAATGTTGGTGGTGATTTAAATTTTAACCAGTAGTTTCTGAATTATTAAAATTTAAGGATAATAGTCCATAATAAATTTATAGTAATCTGTTAAAATGTTATAATTTTCGTATATAATAAATACTAAGCTAAGCATTACATTATATTGTATATAAAATTGTAAAACCTTTATTAAGCATATTATCATTAGCGGGTATATAAAGTTTAATAACTCAGAAACTATTCTTCAATTAGATCCTCCAAAATATTCAAAAAAATAATTATATTAACAGTTGACAGTACAGAATATGGTTCTCATTTCAAAATAGTAATCACCACAGGTTTTCTTTAAATGATATAAAATCCAAATATATAAAGATAAGGTGCTATTCCATACTTAAAAATTCTAAAAATCATAATTTGAATAAATTTACTATTTGACGATAAAAATAAGGAGAGAAAATTCCACTGAACATGCTTGGCGAATCATCCTATACAGCAGTATTTATCATTGAACAGTTTTATTTAAGCTGCACCAAAACCATGAAGTATGTTACTACAGCACCAAGAACCTGAAAACAAAGTATAATTTCAATAAATTATAGTTTATACAATATTATGAAATATTTAATTCAATTCATGAAGTAAATAAAATATGTCAATATGTAGATACAATATGACAATAAAAAAATGTATACTCGTTGAGTAAAAAATAAAGGTGTCTTACTGATGCAAATAAATCCAATGAAACATTGAAAAATTTTGCCCCAGACACAATCAAAGGCTTTTGGCACTGTTGGCACACTATTTGCACAAATGTTTTAGCTTCTTCGGATCCATCGTACCAGTGGCAGCCGTAAGCCGCTTCCATTACAGATAAACTCTAAAAATAATCAAAATGTACACAAAATCGAAATGTTATTTAAATGTTTATATAGCATATATACAAATTATAACACATGTATTAATAGGTATATGATTATTACACTGTTTTGAAATTTTAAATTGTCCCGGCATACTCCGCAGTATTATTATGTATAGCTAGCAATTAAAAAAAAAAATAGCAATCTTATCTTAAGCTTATGCTCACTTCTTCAATGAGTTCGTTGCCATGTACACAAAACATGAATATTTGGGCGAAAGAATACATCAAGTATCCGATGGTAGAAAATGCAAACACATTCACTCCGTTGATCTGTTGAAAATTTAAAAATGTATTTTATATGTGATATTTTTTACGATAAAATATGTCAATACTCAATATGAAAAGTATTTTGTTAATTATAATCAATTACTAATGTATTACATATAAATACGTCGTTTATAATCGGTATGAAGATTTGATTGATTTGTAATAACATTTTAAAGGAGTTTAAGTAGGTACTGATAACGATATTAAAATGAAAAAAATTATACAGAATGATTCACCAAGCATGGTCACTCATTTTTTTCTTAAATAATGCAGTTATTCAAAATCTGATTTTTCAATTTTTTCATTTAAATAATTTAAGACCATATTTTCAAATTCTTGAGATTTTTTGTATTACTTAAGGAGTGTCCTATGGAGATACAAACATCTGGTTTTCGAATGAGAACACCCCTATTCAATTATAAATTATACAATAGATAAATTTTCTGAAATTGTTCTAGAAATCAAAATTCGTACAAATAGTTTTTGAGTCCCTTAACTTAGTGTTCTAAGGACAAAAGGTCCGTAGTAATGAGTTTATAAGATTTGGGGGATAGGGTGATTTGAAAATTGTAGTCATCTATAGATAGTAATAATTTGTAAAAATGGCCAAATATAAAAAATACTAGATCTAATTGTACGTCTATTTTATATTTATATACCTAAAACCAGTTTTACGGACTATTATCCTTTTTACAAACATTTTAATAACTACTAAACTACTCATTCGAATTTTAAATGTGGTACATCAACATTTTCAAAAAAATTATTCAGTATAAGAGGGAGAGGGGTTCTCATTTGAAAAACAGAAGTTTGTATCACCATTCACTTCAGGACACTCCTTAAGTAGTACAAAAAAATCAAGGGTGAAAATATGGTCTTTGGGTATATTATAAAATTCCAAAAATCAGAATTTGAATAAATTAATAATTAAAGAAGAAAATGGGGTTGAGCAAGCTTGGTAAATTATCCTGTACATCACTGCAATGAATAAACAAGGATATTTTTATTCATTATAAATGACTCAAGATAATCCGGTTTAAAAAAATGAATACACTAATATTTGATCAATTTGTTCAAACTATATGTTATGAATATCTGTCAAGGTAATTATATGAGACATTCCGACAAACCTTGGTTGCTTGGTATGCGAGAATGGTGAGAATGACAGTGCTCACTAACATGTGAAAAAGAAGTGCCGAACCATAGCAATCGGTAATTAAACTCACATATCTATAAATACAAATTAACACATTTTTGATTATTTAACGCCTTCAACAAGCATCCCTAATTAAATGCTCATACTTGACAACATGTTTGTGTCGCTCTACCCAATATTTAATTGCTGATCGAACAAGTACTTCTTGATTGCTAGTTAAGTTATTTGGTCCTTTTCTGTTGGGTTCATTTTCTAGTTTTGTTCCATACTCAGTAATCTCATTCACGTAAGACCCATTGTAATCTCGATCTAATGTTAGTTTTTAAAATATTTTATATTTTATTTCTCCTTGATTTACTCAATTAAAAAAATATCAAAAAGCTGCATAATCACTAATCAATCATCAACATTTAACTTGTAATGTTGATTCAACCTAACTTAATAACTTTATGAAAAAAAATTTAAATACATTATATTAAGTACAATTTATTTAAATATCCAAAAAGTGTAGTTTCTTAAAAAAGCAATAAATGTAAGTAAAAATGTCCTAAAAACGGTAACCCCTTATGACTACAACCAACAAAAATGTTTTAGTTATTTTATTGATTTCAATAAAATTAAAATATTAAAATAAAACTTCCAAACATTGCTCATATATTAATGCATTTGCATCCTAATCAAGTATTGTAGTATTCTACGCACTCATATAATTAAATTAAGAGAAATAACTGGTAAATAATATAGCTATAACATATTATCTAAACTGAGTTAGTCATGAACATAGTGCATAGAATCAAAAATGTTACCAACAATTATATAGGTACCTACCTACCTATAATACAAATATTTCTTAACTTGCATCATTATTAATTCCATTGAAATCTCTGTAATATAATATGGTACATGAAGTAAATTTGAAACTCATAGTCTCTGTCGTTTCTCCTTCATAAATAATTACAATAAAAATCAAAATCAATTTTTTCAAAAATGTTGTTGCTTAGATTCCCAGTTTTTCAGCTATTTTTTATTTGTTTTTCCTATTTTATGCTCTTATAGTAGCATTTATAAGTGCTACTCACAAGATCTAAATGGAATTACTAAGTAAATTTTAGTTTAATATATTTACCATTGATAAAAACTTTGTTTTTATTACTTATTGAACCTTTTGAGTTTAAAATTTAAATAGTAAAAATATTATTTTATCTGAATGACAAAACTTTTGGTTGCTTCAAGATATATAAAATTGTGTAGTGCTTATAGATTTGAAATAAAAAGAATATAATATTACTTTTGATAAGTGTATTAATATTTAAAATTTTAATGTATTATGATGTTAGAGTTTAATTAGTTTAGGCACAATTCATTATTATAGGTCTAAACATATTTTACTTTATTAATGTTATTTATACACATATATACATAAGTATGATCATTCGTTATTCACAAAACTTAAAAGTAAAAATTAATCTTTATATATATATTTTAGTTATAACTTTATGAGCGCTTTACAATGCTCAAGAACCATTAACATGTATCTATAGCCTATAAGTACCTACTTTTATATAAAGTCAATACCATTTTAATCTACTAGGCAACTAAGACTAATACATAATTTGTTTCTTGCAATTTTTCTTTTTAAGTACCTCAGATGGTATAGTATGAAATGTATTTTTATAAACACTCTTAGCTCTAATTATTTTTTCTTTAGCTAATATTTCTCTTTATTCCCATATTGATTGATTAAATATAATCTATAGTACTTTGTTATTTTAATTATTATAAATTGTTCTTAAAAAACAGAATGTTAATAATTAAATACCTATAAAGCTTTATTCAATGTGTCAATTCTCTAAACATTTAACTTCGAAGTAAATTTAAATCACCCGTGACTGAAATAGCTCACACCCCGTTCTTGCCACACAATACACTATATCCTACTGTAGTACTAAATTCAGCCTAATGGTAAAATAAATGATTTTAAACACAATACTATCATAAAATTTACTTATTAATATTGAAGGCTGACGAACAGTCTTTCCTCAGAATCGTTTTACGTAGGTACATAATGTTTTTGAATTCAAATTTAACACATCCATTACAGCTCTCTAAACACCAAATGTTCAGTAGGGCATTACCCACTTACCCGTCTTTTCAAAAGTAAAGATAAAAATAAAGATAAAAAGCTTTTTATTTTAATATGAAATCCCACATAAGTTGTTCATATAGTAGTATAAAAATATAAAAATGTCTATGCACAATTTTTTAACTTAGATATCTTTGTGTGCTGGCTACAACTTTTTTTTTGACAGAATTTGTAACGCTTAAAACATTTATTATTTTTACATTGGTAACCCTCCCCATAAGTGAAACTACAAAATGTGATTAGGACAGTCTAAAAGATAAATATGAAAAAAATTTCCAGTTACAAAATAAGATAACTGCCCTGACCCATAGTTTCACCTATGTCCCTCCTCCTTGCAAAGGAAAAATATCAGGTAGTACACAATACAGTTTGTTAAAATTGTGTAAATTATCAAATTATTTTAATTATTATTAGTTAGAAATAAAGTTAAAAATACATTCATTTTTCATTTTTTATAACTAGTGTTTTAAATTATAATAGAAAATTGCTCAAAAGTTTTTATAGACATCGAGTTATAATTTTGATGATTTTTTTAAAATTTATTTTCGTAAGGTATTCCAAACAAAAATAATCACCAGTAGGTGTCATATTCTAATATATTGTTATTACTTATTAATATATTATAAATAATAACATACCGATGCCATTGATTGATTGATTTTTAGCCGAATTGGCACGAAATATTTCGGCAGGATTATGAACTGATGAATCAAGTGTAGCACTTAATTCGATCAATGGATTCAAAATCTCCTTTAAGTGTTGAAGTTGTTCACATGCATGCACCAGAAATGATGAGAACAAAAGTTCCATTAAGTTTGAGTGGCTGAGAGTGATGAATATCCAATAAAACTAAATGGAAATTTCACAAGTTTTTTTAATAGGTTCCTTAAGATTGTCAATTTTAAGAACCATGAAAAATTAAAATAAACGTATAATTTAGAAATATTAAAAATAAAAACAGTTTAAAATAATAAGGGTTATCAACACTATTAATCTTATTATTCTATGGTTGTCGAACTAAGCCAATACGTTTTACATTTTATTGTAGAACATTTATTCCATTTTTTGTATTATTATTATTTCGTTGATACCTTATTAATAATTACACATCAATTATAGGTCAGCGAGGTACTGTATAGTATGTTAAATTATGTGAGCGAACGTAGGTCTTTTAAAAAATGTTAAACTTTTTAAATCACATTCATGTTTTACCCTTTCGACCAATCTCCAAGGGTATTCATGAATGTTTTATAAATAATATTTTTCTTGTATATAATTTAATCACATTAAGTATACCTGCAAGACAAAAGCCACAATATAACCTAATCCATGACTTGCATCCCATGGATACCAAGAATGTAACATTAAACGGGGTACTGGAACATACATTGTTTGGTTAAATGTTTCAGGATTAGGAACCTTCCATACGCTTTCACCAAAGAAAGTAATAGTTGTCCAGCTGATCGTTGTAAAAATTGTAACAATCGACACTATAATCAAAAGTTGTCGCATTCGAGATAATGACTTTGCGTGGAATCTGAAATTAAAAATGTTACAAAATAAATATAATACATATAAATTTTAAGACATTAAAACACCTAAACGAATTGTACAATATGTGTATAAGTTTGGGGCATCAAGACTATATTAAATCAGATGTGTATAACATTTAAGAAGGAATAATTGTGCTGTTTTGGTACACATTTTTTTTCGAATGAAACCATATTTATAACTGTTAACTGTTAATCAGATGGTTTGATTAAAATTTTAGTGCATTTTAATCAAGATTTAAACAAGTTGATTCTGATTATTAACCTTTATGGACTAAGAATAATAATCCATTAATGGGTTTTAACCTGCCTACTTATTATTCTAAAACATTTTTTTCAAACATAAAATGTTTACCAACGCATGATAATTAGTAAAAAAACATGAAACCTCTTAAGCTATTTAATAAAATTGTGAATACCTACGTAATTAAGAATTCCAAAGATCAGAATTTGCATAAATACATTGTTCTAGGAAAAAATATAAGTGAGCATTCTTGGTGAATCACTCTGTGTATAAATAAAAAATATACACATAAACCTAACTAAACTCTTAAAAATATAACAAGTCTGCCATAAATAAAACCGATTCAAATAAACAATTTTGTTATTTAATAATGTCATTCAAATTTCAGTTTTGGCAAATTAATTTCTGCACTTATTTAAATCTACATATTAACCATATATTACATTATATTATGTTGCATTTAAATTACTGTTTAAAAATTTAAAATTACAATACTACTTATTTGTCATAGGATTTAATATTTTAATTGCTTTATTTTACTGGTTAAATATGAATTGTAACTAAATTTCAATTTATGGCTTTTATTTAAAAAAAAAAATATCACTGTATTTCGTCTTTATAATCCTTAAAGACAAATAATTTCATAATTGCATATGTTTATAATGTAATTTAGGTACCTAACTTTATGTATTAATGACTGATGCTTAATAAACTATAATAAATTTCGTTTGAATATAATTGGATTTCTCACTTCTCACATTAATTGAGTAATTGTCATACCTACTTCACATTTTATTACTTATTAGCTATTAATTTGTTATCAATCAAACAACTTATAATTTAATTTACCTCGAATGAGATTCTGTAAATAAAGGATGTGGAGAGGTGTTGTTCCAACAACTTAGAGTTCTGTAGAACGACTTGGTACCAGTGCTGAAATACATGAATTTGATCATCGAATGGGTGAAAAACAATGTAGTTACCACTCCAGCAGCCAGCTGATCCGAATCGTTGGATTTAGTCACCATAAACATTACGATAAACATGAACTGTGAATATATTATTATTGCGGTGATCCAGCTGTAAATTTTTCGGAACAACACGGAAAATCCAGAATAATCGTCATAGTACTCTGATATGAATAAGCCCGACATTTGTATTAATCGGATATTTGGCCATAGATCCTTTATAAGACCATCTTTCTTATAACCCATGACTGAAAAACCCGAAAAAATTGTTAAACAACCAATGAAATCATATTTTAAACAATAAAGCATTTTTTTCTTGAACCATATATTCAATTCTTCATATAATATTATGTAGGTTTCTTACATTTAAAAATTATAGACGTTGAACATATCGTCAAATGAACAAAGGCTGTCGTTACATTTGGTGTAATTTCAATACATTTTAATACAAAAATTATCATTTAGTGATTTTGAAAAATTGGCTGTATAGTAAGTTATATATTTAAATTAAATGTATCTTAAATCATATAATTTGTAACAAGAGCTCTTTTTTAAAAGCATTTAGGCACTACGCATAATCTTATAATATGTATTCTTGTAGGCATTAGCAAGCGATTGAAGTAACTATACATAAATACATATATAATATAGACTATGATTGTTAAATTTATAGAAAGATTAATTATAAGAATAAGCTTAAAGATAAAATGATGTTTCTATTGCCCAGCTAGGTTTTATTTAATGCAGGAGTATATAAATCCATTTATAATTGCAATTTAATAAACGTATTACTTTTATCTAAAGCATTTTATACAGGTATTTTAAAATACTTTTTTATGAATCCTTTAATGTGTTTTAATTAAATACAATATCCAACTTATACTTCCATAATTAATTTTAATACCATACATGTAAAAAAGATTCAGTAATTTACATTATTTTATATACAAATAAGGAACAACAAATTAGATTAATACAATTATACTTCCTATCAATTTTAATTATAACCCACAGAATCAGTATCTCCTTAGAGGATTCCTTAAACTTTAGAATATATTATATTGCAATTAAATATTATATTCAAACCATCTATACATTAAAATGAACTAATTAGTTGGTACCTATTTTTAGATAATATTTTATTCAGTATCGATATTACTCAACTTATTGGTCAATAAAATAGCTTTAATTTTCGCATAATAAATATGTTATAGAAATTTATACTGAGAACAAATATTTTAAATTTATTTTTCAGTTTACCTATTATTTTACGTGTAAGTAAGACAATTCATTATATAGATACGTAGGTATGGCTGAGTAACGGATTTTATAAACCATATATATAAGTGTTGTATACCTTTTATGTATCATCAAGTGCAATTAATCAACCACTCAATGTACACATAATAGCTGTGTAGGTGTAAGAGAAATAAAATCATCATTCTGCAAATGTCATTATATAATATATATAATATTTATTTAATGTAATATATATCTAAAATGTACTATATTATATTATAAAGGTATAATATAGTTTTAAAATGTACAATACTCGTAGCTATTTTTTATTTTAATTAGTAATAAGTAGACAATTTATATTATGTTTAAATTTAAATTTAAAACATACACAAATACAATTTGATGCAGTTTCATGATCTTCGTTTTAGGTTTTTTGACTATGGTTATCACTTATCATAATGTATAATCATTTAAAAGTAATGATGAATGAAGATAATAAAAATAATACACAATTGAAGCTTTTTTCGGGTAAACTACATACATGAATTATTTCCAAAAATATACCATGGGTACACTTAGAAAGTTAAAAACAAAAAAAAATTATTAATGTTATGTGAAATAGATTGGTGTATAGAAAATAAGTACCCGTACCTTTCCTTTATTCCAATGTAATCAACAACGTATATCCGTGTGTTGAAGTTCTTGAGTTTTGAGCTAACAAGACTTGCTCCATATACCAACGCGATCAGTTAAGTCTTGGCTCCAGGTTCTAGAAGAGTCACAATAATACTAAAGTATAAATGGTATAACATGAGTAGCCTAAAGGGTCATAAAATGGGTGGACTTATTGCCATGACCTACCTACCAGGGGGATGATACCATTTTAAATATTTAGTAGATTTCTTAGTGACTTTTTTCCTTATGTAACGTTCGTGTATACATTTTACACTGCTGACGAACCCATGACTATGGTAATTATAGTTTATAAAACACACTATTTGGTCACGAAAATCAATAACTCCATAACTTATTTAACGAACAACGTTATAATCTTATATAATAATAATATATGTATAATAAAAATTAAGCTAAACATTTTATAAGTCATGTGATTATTATTAAGAATATTTTAGATTCGGAGCTATTGATTTTACAATGGCATACCTATTGGTTTTTATTTTATTTCTTGAAATCGAATTTGGGAGAGCCAAACAAAACGTACTTCAATATATCTAAGCATTGCCACAAATCCATTACCTGCGACTTATTTTTCTTCTTATTTTTGAAGTGTCACCAAATGTTTATGTATGTATTAAAAAACTGGGAAAATAATTAACCACTCTGTTAGAAGTCGAGACTCGAGAGTATCTCGTCATTGAGTATGTCACTGTAATGGATGTGTTAAATTATAATTCAATGATGAATCATTGCATACACAAACGATTCTGAAAAGTGCCAATCTGTCAGCCTATATATTACTAATAGGTAATAAGTTTATTTTATAATATTTATTTTATATTGCTATCATGAAAAATTATTTTACTATTAATATCACTAATTGCTATCCGATATAGATAGGTAATACTTAAAAATTAATTAAAATATAAAAATATACTTAAAAATATCAAACCCATACGAAAAATTTTTGAATTACAATAAAATAACTAATATATTTTTTCTTTGTCTAAGATCTAATTTTGCCAAAATCATGACTATATATTTTTTAGATTTTTGGGTTTCAATAAGAACTATTTATGAAGAACTTTGTCTTAAATGTTCAAGATATAGATATACAAATTTAACATTTTATAGATTCTTAACTACAAAATAATTTGTGAATTCTCGTGATATTGTAAAAATATTTACATCGCTGTATAAACAAAGTATTATTAATGGCTCAAAATCTAAATTTTATAAAATCTATAAGATTATCTGCTCTTTAGTAGATCTCTCAGTGGATCACTATAATAAATATGTTGAATTTGAACTTAATGATAATCATTGAAGTATTCGAAAAAATGATTCTGAGCTAAGCAGAATGTTGGATCAACATATATTTCCAAGGGTAGTTTGTGTTATATTACATTGATATATTTATCACTTATCACTTATCATTTATCAGTATTTTCATAACTAGCTAGATTGAACTAATTTATGAGGAATAAACGTACCTTAAGTGTTTGAATAAGTTCACGTTATAAATAGCTTAAGTGTAATATAAACATTTTGAAAATTCATTGTGTATATAAAATAATAATATACGTAATGACGAAAGCTTTTAAGTTTCTACGATTTATATTTTGAACTCTTTTTTCAATTTAAGAATAATCAATATGTTAAGTTTGAATGTCAAACTTTGTAAACAATTTAACTGCATAGGTACTGTTTAAATATTGTGACTTTATATTTTCAATATATTTTAACTGCTGCAAGAAGAACTTATGAGGATATTTTCGAGCTTTTGACATAAAAAAAAACATTTCAATAATACAAACCAAAACAAAACTAAGAAAAAGTTGTTCATTTTTTTGTTATTAAAACGAATAAAAAACCAATTTGTAGGTGCATAAATTTGCGTAATAGGTATGTCATTCAGATAACAAACGATTTACAAACATAGCATGAATCACGTGATAAGGAAAGATATTGGATATAGAATAGCCCATTGCCCTTTAACTTTTAACCAAACCTTTATTAATTATTATAGCTCAACAGTTACCACTGAATATATATTAATATAATGTAGTATATTTAAGTATATATCTATTATAATAATTAAATGGCATCAAAATGCTTTATATTATTATACAATCATAAAATTTAAAACAAATTAAAAGTGTACGAGTAGACAGTGGTAGAAATAACGTATTCTAATGAGTAATGACGTTGTGATAATATGCAGGGTAGTAATGAGAAAGAAATAGTACCTAACAAACTATGGAATATATTGTTTGTGTAATACAGCACTAACAGCAGTAAGAAAGGAAATGAGAGGATTAATAAACGCAATACGGTTTTAGAGACTTATAGATGGCAATGTTCTATTAAGTAGATAATATAATTTTATAATATGGGTCAGAACCAACCGAAACTAAGATTTTGTTGTTTGGTCTTGATAGTGGGAGAGTTGATAAACGACTAAGTCATTTGGTTTTTTTTATTCGGGATGTGATTCTACTGATTAATTTTAAGTCTTTTGAGGATAGATTTGTACTTTGAGCAATCTGTGTAACTAGAAATATAATCACCTCCACATAAGGCATAAGTTTAAAACATCAAATATCTACCTATAGAAAGCTAAAAAAATAAAAATGAAAATATTTGAAAATGATATCATGTAGATTGTACCTAGGTATAATGCTTATATATATATATATACTAGGTGAAAATATTAAATGTCTATTTTCTACATTTATAACCTTCTGAATTATAAAAAAATCGATTTCGTCGAAAACGGACTTGCTTCTAGTCTACGCTTTTTATTTTGTAAGTTTTTCACAATTATTTTAACTGAGAAAGTAAGTGCTTGGAATTATTCAATTTTGATCTCCTAAATTTAAAATTACAAACTACATCAAATGATCTACCATAAACAACACTAAAAGTTGATTATAGAAGCAATATGTTCTAATTTGAACCGAATTGACCGATATAAATTTTTTTTTTAATACAGCTCACTGTAAAACCAATACATGCATCGCTCAACTCATAATCTTAAATATATCTACGTCGTTGCCCGTGCCAAAGAATTGTTTTTTATAAATATATTTGTAAAAATAAAACGTATATGCTATATTTATTACTAATTGTAATAATAATATAGGTAATATGTAACCAATGGCAACCATTTAAATAAACAAAATTAAACAACAAAACTATACCCTTTTTCATGAGCTGAAAAAAATTTGTATCTGAGCTACCCTTTAACTACCTTTATGTTAAAAAATAAACTATAAGAACCTTTCAAGTACTAATGAATCCATTGATATAACTGTTTTATAAAATTGTCTTGAAAAAATGAAAAAATATCAAATATAGCGCTATGTGCCTTTATAGGTGTATCTTGGTTTTAGTATAGGCATACCTAGTTCATGGTTAGACAGTCAACGGTGTACCTTGCTTTATGAACTATTTCGACCAAGATGGACAAGTTTCCTCTGATGCCAGTAGCGGATTGGATAAAGCATTTAGTATTATTCAAATGTGGTTCAAACTATTCTCTGAACTTTCCCGGTACCTCTAAGAACAATTTTAAATGTTCACAAAATCGGTCAAGTAGTTTTTGAGTAAATGAGCTACAATCATTTATTCAACTCTCATATTGGTTTTCGGATACAATTTCTTTATTCGAGTCTACAAACGTGACGATTTGATGTGTGTTTTTAAAGTTTTACCTTGTCTGCTGAGTAGTCAGCGGGTGTTATTTATATACAAAAAAAGAATACCTACTAATTACTAATTAGTAATTTCTACTTTAACTGTTATCATATGTTAGATAGAACCAATGGCAACCATTTATAAATATAAGAAAAATATTCTATTTCCATCGTAAACCTCTAAATCCTTGTTCATGAGCATCTCTTTAAAACGGGAGTTTTGAGAAATCTTTTCTTAATACATCCCTACATGGTAATACAAAAGTACCATGAAATGTCATGTTTTTAACTATCATAGCTTAAGCTCTACATTGATCAGTCAGTTAAAAAAGCACTTTTTAAATTCCGATCAACTTTACCAATTTTCTTTCCGTAAATACCAAACTTCAGACTATTACGAAAAATTTAAAATAAAGAGTTAAATTGGTCAAGCCGTTCTCAAATGATGCGATTATTAACGAACAGCATTTAATTTTTATATATACAGATAACGATTTTGGTTATGAACAACGACTTGTACCGAAGATAAAGGTAAATTTACATTTTTTCATAATTTCTTGCCGTTTATTCCTATATTTACTATGGTTATTTGTATTTTATAATAATTTAATATTTGTTCATATAATTTATTATTTTAATCAAAAAATATATTATGAATGAGAAATCCACAGTTCTACAGAAACAAAAGGTCTCAATAATTTAACTTGGAATAAGACATTTAGCTAAAAAAATATTAACAAATCAAAATTAATATACTAGACACGTTCAGTACAAAAAATTGAGTTAAAGTGCTCACTAATCCTCCAAAGATAAGACTTGCTCACAGAATACCACCATATTGTTTGTAATTGTCAGGCTAGTAGATAATAATTAAGAATTATGGACTTAAGTTGAATCTCACTCAGATAAGATATCAAGAAATACCTACATTGTTCAGAAGATTTATAGTTTAGTCAGTTGAAATAAAGACATTTTATAATATGGAAAATTTTAACAGGTTTGGCCTATTCAATTTAAATATTTCTGACATCGTTTAAAATAATGTGTACTAGAATTAATTTTTTCATTAAACCATAACATAAAAACAAATTATTACTTTAAGTTAATTAACTAAAACATATTCACAGATTCCGAGTGGGTTAGGTTAAGTTTATATTCTTATCTATAGTAATTATGTGATTTACTCATTATTATTATCAAATAATGAGGAGCTAAATGCAATATTATTGTATGTGTATTTATAAAAAGTGAAATAATTCTTTTTTTAAATTAACTTTATGTCATAAGCCTAGTGAGAACAATTGCTTTGTATAAATTATAAACAGTCTTATTACACAAACAGTCCAAATCCATCAAGTTCATTGATATTTGATTAAATCCAATTATTCTAAATGTTCCATCTCCTAGATCATTTTGATTTATATATTATATACTCTTATGCTACAACTTCTAATTTTTAGCTGACCCAGAAAAAAGTATGAAGTGCAATATTATAATTGTGCAATACAGTTTTGAGAAGTATGTTCTAGGTATAGTAAATAAGTGTACACAAAAAGTAGATACAATTATAAAGTCCATCTGTAGAGCACCATGAAGAACACCCAAAGTCCAAACCAATCCTGTCCTTGATCCTCTTAAAAATAAGTAGGTGAGCCGGTGCATACCCATCAGCAGGAGCAAGACCTCGTCGGAAACAGTTCTGTAGAAGAGTATAACTCTGAGGGCACAGCTGACCTCTGAGGTCCTGATAATATTTGCGCTAGTCTTGGTGAAGGGGACTGTTGTGGTGGCCCACACCATGGTAGAGATGTTAAATCAAATATCCTGCATTATGAAATCAAGTTAGTTGTTTTGTAATATATTTACAATTTAACCTAAAAGGGTTTGGTGAATCACAATGTATAATACATAACATATTCATTCAACAAAATGATTCACCATATTAAGCGCATTAATGTTTACAAATATAAACACATACGGTTTTATATCGAGCTTTTAGATAATGTAATAGCTTTTGTGTAACTTCCTAATTCACAAACTAAAGCTCTAGCGATTTATCAACACGTATCACCTTAGCTTATATTCCTTTAAAGTTTTCAATGTTCGAAGATCAACATAGATAGTTATGTTATTAATTACGGTAGGTTGATAATCGATATCATACTAATGAGGTACTAATATATTATTTATACATAACCAGATATTATGCAAAATTTAATAATATATTACACATACACAGATAATAATATGTGCATGTAATCAATTAAAACAAAACGACTTTTTTTAAATAATACACAATAACTATATGCATTTGCAATACCTTTTTGAGATTTTACTTTTAGAAATTATAATATTAATGTCAAAATCTATCGAGATGAAAAATATTACCATAGTAGGTACACTTTGAAATACCTAATTAAATAATTAAGTAAATAATAATAATATGAAAATATATGTTTTAATAATACTAGGTAACTACTAACAATTTTTAATAAAAATTAATTAAATAAAATACCTGGAAGTTAGGTATAGTGAATAAATTAAAATAGCAGTGCTGAATTTTTAATATCTACAGAACATTTATTTTTAACTGAGTTCTAATTTTATTCAAAAGCCAAAAGGTTTTGAAATAATGTTTAACAAATTTTCATCCACCATTTGAAATTATTTGTGTCTTAACTAGGAATTGTTCTAAATATTCTTAAATATCGTTTGAATTAAATTTATAAAATATTTTGTCTTTTTCTATCACTTATCACAGAGCTATAACTATGTAATAACAATTATTTAATTAATTCTGTGACCCATTAGCGTTATTCTTGTTAAAGTACTTCGACCTTGTAAGTTGCAGTTAAAAGCACTCATCATTGTTCAACAGGTAATACGTTTTTGTTTCGTTTTTTTTATACTGTGAATAAAATATAAATAGGTTCATTATACATCTAATATGGATTAAATATGATGTATTTTTAGTTATCACTTGAAACTAGGTAGGTTTATAAGTATTTAATTTTCCTGTCTGGCTGTATTATAATTTATCTCATTAAACTATTTTTATAATATTATTGTTGTTAATTATTTTACATAAATTGACGATAACAAACTACCAATACGACATTATGCCCTGTCTATGTGCTCTCCATAAATTATAGATAATTATATTAACCACATAATTTATGCCGATAATGTTAGAAAACCCATTATATTTCAAATAATTTATGTTTATTACAATATAATATTAGAATATAATTAAAGAAATCATTTGTTGTAAAAATACCATGAATTCTACCACTAGTCCATGAATTTACCTCTTTATTATATTTTATTACAATTACTTACCGACCTAATCTAAACCTACTATAGGTACTGAAATGCGGAAATCCGCAAAACCTAATTTAAAATATAATATTATGTATATTATTAAAGGGGTTTTAGACTAACTTCGTGTTAGTTAGTAAATATGGTTGATTATAGCTGATATATAGTGGCTTTCCATTGGGTATTTAATATGAGTGAAATAGTAACATATTAAGAAAATAATAAATTGCCACAACTATTTTAACATGATTTTTCTGTTCAGTATAATACTAAAATATATATTTTTAAATTGGTGCTAGTTCAGAGTTTGGGATGCCGTCGTCCTTTTCACCTCTCTCAATTACCCAAATGGCCAAATCAATAATGGTATAACAATTATGATTTGAACTAAAAGTAGAACAGCTTGAAACTAGAAGACATAGGTCGTCAATTTCTTGTAAGGAATTGTTTTTTTTTTTTTTAATACTATAAAGGTGCTAAAGGTATTATTATTTGTGTAGTATTACTAATAATTATAAATAGACCGGTACCTAATAACAAAAACATTGAAAAAAATTTTGGTTTTATTTCATAAAAAAAAGAAACCATAACAATTTTTTTGACGACACAATTTTGAACTGATAACTACTTGTCTTATAAGTTATTACAACTTATAAACAAGTTAACAATGTAAAACCGCTCTCGTTCTTAGCACTTCTCATACTGCATCCTGTCATCGATAAAGAAAAATGTCGCTAGGTAACCTGTGCTCAAAAATATTTCATCAATATTTTTCATAGAATATTGTTAATTGTTGTGATTGTTGTTGCATGAATAAATAATAAATATTAACTACATATATATTGCCTTTACTATACCTACAAGTTGCAACATTAAATATGCTAAAGATTATTTTATAGTATGTCCTTTGTTTAAGCTGTGGGAACATAATAGCAAAGTACCTACTTATTATGTTCCTCAAGACCTCAATACACAGTATAGGTAATAGGTATAGTACAATATTTTTATATTTATTGATATTTTTTTAAATTCAAAATATAAAAATATTTTATTGTTTGGGAGTGCACAAGTCACCTTAGTGCAACGCGATAGTTGCGCCAATAGGTACCACCTGTTTTAATAAATTTTGCAATGAAATATAACTATGAAATACCTACATAAACACGCATAAAGACGCAAACTATTAAATATTAATCACGAACATTCTGTGAACAAATCGATAGTGTGATGTGTGAAACATTTGTACTGAACTATTTAAATTCAAACGGTGCAATGTACATTTTCGGTACCTTCTATTGTTTGAAACACCAACAACGAACTACACTTAATAAAATTGTGAATTTAAAAACTGAACCGATACACTTTGACCGTATCCTAAGCCTAACCCAAGTCCCGAATGGTTCAATAAGTACTATATTTCACGTTCACATAGCTAACGACTAACTTTATGAACCGTTCAAAATTCACGCTTATGATTTATGAGAAACCGACCATGAACGGCGAAAATACTACTCAGATGTATACCTTGGTGACCGTGACATTTAAAAGTCGAATGGCAGTGCAATATAACTCTCTGGTAGTATTCAAGGCTGCAAAATTATGGTATTGCTCCTCCTAACACCAGAAAATAGCCAATAAGGTATAAGGTGGAAAAATAAAAATGAGTGGTTCGTGAGTAAACCCTACAATATATGTATTCGAGTAATATACATCTATAGGTATTGTATTTGTATAGGTGTGTTTAGTATTTCTCTGGCATTTACATCTTAATTATCATACCAAGTCTAAAAGTCATACAAATCCTAAATAAAATAAAATATAATAAAACACAATCTACAATGTCCTAATCTATAGTTAACCCTAGAGTTGGAAATTAAATATTCTAGTTCCACTTAGTTATTACTCTGTGGCCACTTACGACTTACCTATTGTCTATTACTTAGTATGGTTACTATTACGTAAAATGTACAATGCAACTTACCTATCCTACCTATAAATACATTTCAATTTTCTAGGCTATCACTTAAATTAATATGAAATAACAAGTTACAACTGACAACTTTTACAAAGTAAGTAAATTATATCTATTATATTTTTGAGGTTTACAATTTTTTTTTTTTTTTTTAAATTGTCGATATCTTATCGAGGAATTTGAATAAATAAAATCATCTCGACCGTTTCCTAACTATAACACAATGACTACCTAATTAATATCCATTTTCAAAATTAAAATCTATCGAATCCAAATCCTTCAATTTTGTCCAGCTTTTTAGCATTTTTTCATTTAAAAGCAAGGTGTAAATGTAATAAAATCTGTATCATTGACATGTGCCTGAGCGTGCAGACACGTCCTATTATATGCGGGCGGTGAGCTGTCGGAGCCCAGCACCCGATAACACATTTTGTGAACTACACACAGTGACATTAATTTACTTCTCTCACAGTAATACAGCTCAAATATAATTGCTACGTCATTATGAATTTATGAAATGTTTAAACATTACTCTATAAAATACGCCACCCTCCAACCACCTTAAGATACATGAGCATGATTTTTTTTATACTTACGCATCAAACTGTCCAAATTTCAAAAATATTTTTTCAGTCATAAGTAAATTACACTTCCCAATGCAATATTTTTGCCAGAACTTAATTCAACCTTACCTAATTACTAATAGTAAAATAAATAAGAAACTTCAATAGCAATCTTATAAATTACATAATTAAATGTACTTAGCAGTATAGTCTCACAGTCGACAGGCCGTCTTTGATAAAAATCGTTTATCGTATGTAATGATTTATCATTGAATTCAAATAACTAACACATTAGTAGGTACAGGCATGTCAAATACGCGATTTCATTTTTTATGGCCCGTGGATAGCAATCATAATGAACAATTTATTGAAAAAAAAATGATATAATTTTCCTTCCATGTCACAGCTATGTTAGTGAGAGGTGAGATTATGCTATTTTCCTGTCTTATCTTTTGATAAACTGTAATTGAATAACTTACCTATTGTATAAAATAAATAGTATTGTAAGAAATAAATAAAATAAAAATTTTTTTTGATACATTTTTTATATGTGTGGCCCGCATAGTTCACTACATTATTGAATATATTGACTATTCAATATAATATTTCAAATTTGATATGCCTTCATTAGAACATTATGGTGACTTAAGGTCCCCACACATTGCAGCAGTAGTGATGGCGATGGCGGTAGAGATAAAATGAGTCCAGACACAATTTACCGGCACTGCCAAGACAAAAGAATTTTACCTCCACCACTTCAGTGTGTGTGGACCTTTACACAGTTACACCTCAATTTCGAGGTAGGTACTATTGAAATCTCGAAATTTCAAAATCTACTGTACAGTGTATAGAGTGGTTACCTACTTTCTCCCTTATTTATATCTGTTCTCCAATCTCCACAAATAAGTACCTATTATTTACAATACTTCATATAGCCAACAGATATACTGATTACCATTTTCTTATAACCTTATTTTATGTAAGCAAAAAGCTAAACTATATGTAAATTATAACATAATGATTAGTGAATAATATTTCAGTAGTACCTATAGACAAATGTTTTGTTGATTAGTACCATTTTTTTCAGTTTGACCCGACGACGCCGCGGGAATGTTCATTAGTACCTACATAATTCAGAACTTACCTAGTCAAATGTGTTATGTCACCAGTGCATACTTACGATTGTTGATAACTGATAAGTACATTCGTTTTAAATTGTACATAATACGTATAGTACATTGTACATTGACATTGACGACATTGTCCATTATTGGGTTGTATTGAAAAATGTATAAAAACTGAGATTTTTGAAGGGAGAGAGAATAATTGGCTATATTATCACATTTAAATGTATTTATGAATATTATCCAAGATCCCAAATAGGTATGTACACAACTTAACCTTTTTTTACACTTTTCTGATCTATATATGTACCTAATAAAAATGTA
>PVMI01048200.1:0-19078 GCA_008528875.1 Aulacorthum solani
ACATTAAGTAAATTACTAAAAAAACAATTGATATAAAATAAAATTTTCTCTCATATTTTGAACATATTGTTATTATATATATTATATACATAGGTAGGTATATAGCATAATATTTGCTACCAAATAAGCCAATTCCAATGATTTAAAAAAATGTGAGGTGATTTCAAATCATATAATTATTGTTCATATACAATATCATATGTTTGTAGAATTTTTTAAATTTCTATTTTATTTTATATAATCGCATTATTTAATTAGATAAATAATAGAGTATAATATTTTTATTTTTCGGGATTGATAACATTTCCGATAGTAAATATACGTCTATTTTTCAGCCTAACCTTAATGTTTTCATCTAACTCATTTTAGTTTTTAATTTCAGTAAATTATAATATTCAACAGTGAAATTATATAATAAATAATAATCATAATATAGTTATATGATGGTCTTTACAGTGAAATTATTAAAACGCAAAAACTCATATTTTTGACACCCGATGTGGTTTTGTTTTTAACTAATGCCTCATCGTGTTTTTTATTTGTTTTTGTTCTGTCTGTAATTGCTTATAGTCCCAGTACGTCCTTGGCCAATGTCTGACTATTAATCCTTCTGAAGGGCAAACCGCGTTTTGTCTTCTTCAGCCTAGCGCACAAAAAGTATTACGCACACCTTGGTATTAGAGACAAATTATTTTTTTTTTATATCTGCAAAATAAAAACTTTACCAGACTGTTTGTCGGTCCCTGTCATAAAATAATTTATTACTTGCATTGGTAAACCCTATTATTCTCCACGTTTAAATTGCCAATAATATTTAATAGGTTGTAGGTTGGAATTGTAAAAAAATATACATGGTCAGTGTGTGAATAGATTGTTCCGTCATATAGCCATACCTATATCTTCCCCGTTAATTTAATAAACTTATTTTCTAACTTAGGTACTTGTTATGTTTTTTTTAACTTTTCTATACATCTATAAAGAAAAAAATTTAAGCTAAGCTAAAAATTAATTGGCTTTATGGTCTGATAAAATGTAAAAAGAAAAACTATTCTCTTAAAAAAATTACATGAAAAATAAAATCTTCTTTTAATATTATATGCGTAATGGATACTTATGCTTTTACATGCATCACTTCTAGTGGTAATAAAATAATAACGTAACTGCAACACATTAATAACTTACCAGTTATTAAGACTCATATTTTATTTGATATTATTTACAATAAGAAGAAACAAAAGTGTTCTTAACGCAGTGGAAAATAGACGAGGAATGGATACATATTAATATATCATTTAAGTATTCAAAACATCACTTACGACTTACAATATTGTAAAAAGTTTCAATATGTTGTTTGCCACTTAACGTAATAAATAAAAAAAAATATATATACTTACAAAGAAATAATTACTTACTATTTAATTGTGATAGGTAATAACAAGATATATTTAATATTTATGTATTCGATAAGAGGATGGATGAAATCCCACTGCATGTGCCCTAAGGATATTAATATGGTGTTTAATTCAACCACGGGGTCTTAAATACAATATCATACTTGTATCATTAATAATAATAAAAAAATGAATACAATACAGTTGTGTTATTATATTTGTGACAGTGTAAAATTTTAAAAATCCTGCCCAACAGGTATCATTATAACATGGAGTACACCATTTATTATTTCATTCAAATAAAACTAAATCATTATACCTGGTATATTTTAATTTGTTTTTTCATATGAGTATTCTTTTTAAAATACATGATTATAATATGACAGACCACTGGACGAGATGAAAAATGATTATTTAAAAAATAGCCTTTTGGCTATTGTACTCATAATCGAATAAAAATTATTTTAAAACTAAACCCCGGTTTGGTTAATTACCTTTTTATTCATTTTGATATCAAGGTGTTGTAGTTGTCTCATAAAAATATAACCACCATAGAAGACGATTATAACATTATTATATTTCTATTTCTATAACCCGTCATATTTTGAATATTGTTGTACGTACATCATACAGGCCAATAAAATAATTTAGGAACGTTATTATTTTTTTTTATGTGAATAGGTACCTACGAACTTTTCAAAAATAATAAACATTTTGAAGATATTCTTTTGTCCTGAGGCTTAGATGGATACAAACAATTGTAATGGTTCTAAACGTTATATTCTTCGAAGGTCACGAGCCCTCGCAGCATTGTCTCCAGTACCTAACGTTTTCCACCACACATGAATTACACGAAGCTGTTGCTATTATTTAATTAAAACGTTATTATTATTCTTCTTGTTGTTCTTATAACTATCGCTGGATGTGAATTAATTTTTAACGACGGTACCTACATACATAAATATATTAAGAAAAATAACAAAAGTAACAAAAAATTAGTCACCCATCACACACGATTCGCTCCTTTGACTTTTACTTCATACCCCGTCGTCGTACATTACATGTCTACATAGGATGTGGTTTTTTGTTTCTGCATAATATACGTCATAATGATGTTAAAATGACCCTAACGGCTTAACAACTGACGGTGTGTATATACAAAGGGAGCTCAAAATTAACCAAATATATTCTATCTTGTATTTAAACACATTTTTTTTTAATAAAACATGTGATTTTATAAATATTATAATTAAATGTATTGACAATCGTCACATATTAGTTTTTTTTATTTATAAAACATGGTGATTATATACATGTATAGGTATAAATATACATCTCAAAAAACGACTAATACTTATAGATTTTAGCACACTCTGTATAAACGATCGTGTATTCATGTGGCTTCCGTTTTCAAGAAGACGTATTTTCATGTAAACATACTAAACAGGAAGTTCTATGGAACAGTGTAGCGTTAAATTTTTTAGTTTTTAACATAACCTTCAACGAAGTTATATTATGGTGTAGGTATTTAAAACGTTACCTAGCAATTCAAAACTAAACAGAATATTTAAGAGTTTACACTAAATTATATAATATTTTGTTTATGGTATTTACAATGCACCTTTACACCAACAATACTCTATATAAAATATTCAAAACTTGAAAAACATTATTATAAGTAGATAGTAGATACTAGATGGTATATTTATAATTGCTGTGTATATTTAATTTTAAATAATAAAAACTTTATGATTTAAAATGAACTTTGAATGTAATTGACGGACAATTAAAAAATATTCACTATTAAAGTCTTTAGCTTAAGTCTAAACTCAAAAGTGGAGAGTAATAGCAATAATAGGAAAAATAAAGTTATTTATTGATTAAATATTTGTTACTCAGAAACTAATATTTTCCCAAAGCTTTTCCGATGTAATCAGAAAGAATAGGTACTAGGTAGTAGGTGTGTAGTTATAGTCTTGCAGTAATAAATTATTATAAAGCACTATTGAGCTTTTTGAACAAATTTGTATTTATAAGAGATTTAGAATTTACATACTTAATGTATGAGACATGAGTTAAGACTAGTTTAATAGTATCTATATTCTATGATCAACACAAACTACCATTCTTTTATCATATATATATATACATTCATTATATAGATAAATATAATACCGAATAATATATTCTGAACGATTGTCGTAAGGTAAAATATTACTGTCATGGGAAAGCTAGAAGAAATTATACCGCCTTAGTGAGACTTCTCGGAGCAAACTATACCTGTAGACATACTAACAAAGTATGGTGTTATAATTACTTATAATAGACTATGCAGTTTGTACCCACCATACTATATCACCCGATGGTATAATAATAGAACTAAAACCGGGATGTGCGTTAAAAATGCGACAGTAAAATAAGCTTATTAATAAATATAACGAATACAGGATAACATAATATTATGGCTTATGACATAATATCAATAATAATAATTATAATATACTGACCTGCCGCAAACCATGCGAATACTGTGACCACGGTCAAAGCGACCCGCGTTGTACCGGTGACAATCATGACGGTTTTGCAGTGTGTCTATAGTCGGAACGGCTTCTGTATTATTTTCGAGATTTTGCTGGTCGAAAATATTATACGAGATAATTCAATAATAATAATAATATTCAGCTCCTCCGGGAGTACGTGCGACAGTATTACGAATTTGTGACGAACACTGCAGTCGCGTGTAATACAATAAATATTATATTATACACGGTCGTCGTCCGTGAGTGGTATGGTCCGGCAGAAGTGTGTGCGTGTGTGTTTATACGATCGTGTGCGACGGTTAACTGCGCTTGAAGACACGGGCCCGCGTGCGAGTGTGGACGTTACCCCCTCCTCCCACCCCGCGTGAGCTTAAGTTAGTCGAGTGTTTTTGTGTGTGTGTGTGTGTGTGTAAGTATACCTTGGAGTTGGTAAATGTATATTTTTGTGTTTGTGTGTGGAAGAAGCGCAATGCCCCCAAACTGACGCCGCGCGGCACAGCCCTGCAATGTGATGTGATGGTCTCGCCTATTGTTCGTTCCGGCCAAACCCTCACGACATATACGTACCTACTCATATCATAATAATATAATAGTCGGGTGGAAAAAAAATGAAGAAAACCATTGCTTTACACACGCCGCCGTAGTGTTCTGCGTGGGCGGTAGACCTCAGGGGCGCTATACTTCGCTCTACACGGGGTCTCCATTTTTGTTCGAGGGTTCTCTTTTCTTTTTGAAATGTATTATTATAATAAATGGTTAGACGTTTCGAAAAATGTGATTTATTTCGTTCACGATGACCATCGTCAAAGTCACTTCACCTCTGAACCGAATATACCAGGTTTTTTTCTACCCGGAATGCACGTTATTGAAATTATTTCAATAATGCACCTCCCGGATACTCGGGAAAAGATTTATTTGAATCACACGACTAACAAAAATATTAATGTGTGTGTGTGTGTGTGTGTGTGTGTGTGTGTCCTAGCTATAGTTGCAAAAGGTAATTTGAACAATTTTTAAGGTTATTTATTAATTGTATTAAATAACCACTAATAACCTATGAATTCACTATTTGAAGATCAGTGAAAAAATGTTTAGGGCTGGGGTGGGGAAAATTTTTAAATGTGAATCAGAGAAAAAAAGTCCAAGCCATTACTGCAGTGCACCACACCCTAGGACTTACGAATCACTACTATCGTTTATATACCTCTACTCGGGTACTATATAGTATATAGCACAATATAGGTACTCTATATCTGGTCAGCACTTACTTGCTGCAGCATTATCCACGGAATTCTCTTTAAGAAAATTCTTGAAAATCAACACATATGAAAAAAAATATCTGTCGTTTCATGATTTCAAATTTGTTTTCAAGTTTATGGCTGTCTCATTTTCTTAAGACATTAATCAAATATAATATGAATATATTTTGTTAGATATTTATTTATTTTATCCGAACAATATTATGTTATTAATACTTTTATTTTTTAAGAAGGATTTGGTTTTACTTCCAGTGAATGTTTTACGATATAGTTTTTTTTATTGGTTTTTACGGAATTTAAACTATTTTTGGTACACAGTTAAAGAAACTTACACCCCTTTTTTAAATATGAAATACCTTAGTTATAGTAATATCGTCGTCTCATTTCATTATTGGTTTAGCTAAAGCCACACGAGTCGTTTCGTCATCATTGGTTTCGGTAGTTTTTTTTTTCTTTGAACAATTACTGTCAAACATCAATATTCATTGAATGTTTTCCGTAATAATTATATAGCCAAGACTCCAAGAGTTACTTAAACGTGACATGGGAAACGTTATATTTCTGTCCACTCGTATAATATAATATAAGTTATATAATTATATTATATATGCGACGTGAAAAAATCCTTACTTTATGTTTATGGAAAAATTAAACTGGGAATGAAATGAGCACCAGTTGTGTATAGAGATTCAATTTGTTTGAATCATTGTTCACATTGTAACAACTAAATCAGAATGTAATATTTAATTAGTTTTTACGTTTACGATTTTTTATCTCCTACCATTGTAAATCATTATTAAAATAACAAATGATGCAAACAAGAATCGGTATAATTAGTATGACTTTTTATATAGGTACTAAGCTTTATACTACAGTGTGTTAACTCTAAAGCACATACAATTATTAATTAGTGTAAATTACACAATATGACAATCTACATGCATTCGATGTATCGTATTGTTGCCATATCCGTATTGAATATTATTTTTTTATGGTATAATAATATATAGAAATCAAACAAAAATGTATTATAAATTTATAATACATAATAAACTATAGTGGTATTTTTTAGGACCGATTTGAATTTTAAACCAGGTAACAAATAATTTCTTATTCAATTTTAAGTCAATCCATTTTAGAGTTGATAAATTATTTTCATTTATGCTCTTGTTAATTATTAATGATGTTGGCAATGGGTGGAAAGTTTCACTGCAGATTATTGAAATGATTAAGCGTGAATACCACTGCTCTATTACATAAACCAATGAATTTGAACGTCAAATTATTTAATGTTGTTAAATTAATAGGAAACAATTGTTTAACATTTTAATGAAATATTGGAAATTTTTCGTTTTTTGATTGTCACCATTAATAATATTGATGGTATACAATTATTTATAGAAAATAAGTCATCTGGTGCAAAGGCCAAAAGTCGCTAATCAATCGCATTATTCATACATATATTATTGCACTGCTTTGTGCAATAATATACCATACAAACCCTATCGTATGGGAAAATAATACCGGGAACGCTTACAGAAAAGAAAAAATAAATAAATAAATGAAGTAAACCACACGCTCGGCTCACAATGGGCCGGTATTTATTTGTTTATATTTTTTTCATTGCACCCCGCGTATTATAATAATGTGTGCAGTTGTGTGTACTTACATTTTTTTTAACAAGTTCCCATATTATTATAATATATGTGTGTGTGCATACGACTTGTAGGATAACCGTCCCAGTAACTGCGATACCCGCCGAACGCGTGTGCGTGCATATTGTACACACACACACACACACACACACACACACACCATTATTACATACATATCATGTGTACTGGAGCGTATATACACCTATGTGCGCGAGTACAGTTCTTAGAGAGAGATAAGTGCGCATTGTTCTAAACACACACGGACACATATAGCCGGGTAATTAGCATCGTCGCGTTACATCATCGTGCGGGTATAAATTACTCTTCTATATGTATAAGATGTTTTTTACATATAGTACATACATTTGTCTGTGAGTGTGTGTGTGTGTGTGTGGTGTGTGTGTGTGTCTGTGTCTGTATACCTGGGTATATACTATATAGGTACCTAATATTATACTGCCTCGTGTGAGTCCACGAGCGGCCATCCACCGCCGGTTCGGCGACCTTTTCGACGTATTTCGTGTCCAGCGATTTTTTTCGCTCTTCGCCTCTTCCCCCTTCACCACGCCGACAGCTTCTCGTTCTGTGTTTTCCTCATTCTCACGAACGCGCCTCTCGCCATCAATAATAAACTAATATATTAAGCAATGATTGTTTATTTACATTTATATAATATTACAACCGTATAATATGTAATAATTATAGGTCTACTAACCATGTATTTAACGGTCCATTCGACGATCTGCGGTGTCATCTTCCCAACGCTCATGGTCATGAAGTAGGTAGGTATGTGCGGTATATGTGTGTATAGGAGTGTCGCTCCCAATCGCTGGTTTCAGTGGTGAAAACCGACGTCTCTGAAATATTTGGGATAGACCCTCGGAAATTTTACCAATAATTTAAAAGTTATAGTTAACCATTAATTATTACGATTGTTTTAAGACTTCAAAACTTGAAATTTTTATTATATGGTAGTTATTCTTACATATATATATTCGGTTCTTTAGAAGAATTTATTTTTACAGTAAGGTTAGGAAAATAATGCACCTTCAAAATATTAACCGCAAGACACAAAATAACCTTAGATAATATCATTCTTTCTTAATTATCTAATTAGACTATAAATAAAAAACATCTAAAGTTATATGGATGGAGGAGGGCTCAAACTCTTCAAACCTAACCACTGTATAGATCCCACCCACCTCGACTAGCTATAAACGCGGGTCCTATGTTAATATAATTAGTATCACTTGTTATCGTTTGCTATTATGTGCAATTTTACCTGATTAAAAAAAATAATATTCATCGCTTTAATAGTTTAACGGTGCTGCAGCAGGTGTATTGAGTGCTGGTTGATTATACATGTACAGCGTGTGCTTGTCGATCGATGACTCTTTATTTGTATAATTTGTGCGCATATCGGCTGGTTTGTAGTAGTATTAATAATAATTTAACGGAAACGCTAACGAGCGAATAGGTACGAAAAATATACAATATTATATTGAATTATGAACAAAAATATATTTATCTGTTTTCGTGTTATCATTATAATAATATTATGACTCGCTATATTATAATATTCTGTTGCACCATTCGTGTTTCAAGATTATATACGTGTGCCTCACGCGATTCCATCTAACTCGTTTATGTTGTATACTTAATCGTAGTAGTCAGCATAATATTGTCTAGTAATTCTACGTATAAACGATTGCTTTACGAATAATTTATTTCAATAAACATCTCTCATATTTTGACTTAACTGTGTTATAATGTGTTGATCTTATTTTGTTTTGATAATAATATTTTCTCTGCATTTAAACTCCCAACAATCGTAAACAATTAATATAGTTTTAAATAAACTCTAGAAAAGATTGACCTTTAAGCGTATAACTACTATATTATTTTGTATCCATCTTATCTTACATAGTTTTTATAGGCTCGAGACTCTAACTACACCATTTCATGTCCATGAGCCTAAGTTATAGTTATAATTTATAAAATTTAATATTTAGTTCATAAGTATAAAGTAGAATGATTGGTATTTAATACGCATGTGATAATTTCTAATTGAATATGTTTAAGTTGTACATTTATGACATAACATATTTTGAAAGTAAAATGATTTAGTAAAATACACATTTTTATTATTATTTGTCCATTATCAGCTTGAAACCGAATCTCAATTTTATTTACATTCTGACTTGCAGAGTAAATGAGAATAGTTATATAATAACAGTTGGTGAAAAAACAACGAAATCAATAATTAAATATGATGACGCATATAAATTGGAATTCATAAAAAATATCAACTTTTAAAATTTACTTGAAAATAAAACCATTGGCTATATGAAATTGATTTCACTTCAGAATTCAAAATCAAGTCATACTTCGTTGGTACCGATTTAAATAACAGTAGGTACCTACCTATTAAAGGTAACTGGTAAGTAAAAAAGTCACGAAGATGTCATGACTTTAAATAGGTTTTACCCTAATAGCTTTCAGAAGATTACCATACATTTGATATCGGCCACGTAGTGCAAACGATGAACCCTAACTTTACACCTAAATTACGCTCACCATAGTTTTCTATTCTGATAAACATTTTTTTGAAGTTATATATATCTAAGATGAACGGTTATTCAGTTATTGATATTTTGTATGTTATTACAGTTTGTAGTGGAGAATAATATTGAAAACGTCGTTAAAAGCCCAATGTCACTTTACTTTGTTGGACATTTTTTTTTAAATTACTGTAAGCCAAACTTTGCATTGCATTTTGAAGATTTAAAATTAAGAAATTAACATACACCAAAATAAACTAAAAATTCAACATTTTGAATGTTTTAAAAATGAACTCAACAAATTGCAGAACGTATTGATATTTTCTATATCATGACATTTTCTAGAAATTTTATTATTTTAAAATAATATTATAATAATAAATTATTTTATTTTTACCCTCCCTCCAACCCTCCTCCATGCAAGTACGATGTAGATCCAGTTTTTCTACCAGAAACAGACCTTAAATTGATATGATTAAAACTTTTGTCCCTGCTAAAAATAGGCTTGATTTCAGATTTAAAATAAATATCAGGGAAGTATTGTAAATTTTGAGAGTACCTCGTCATTGAGTACCTATGAAGTACAATGAATGTATTGAATTTGAATTAAATGATGAATCATTGTATACAAAAAACACATCTAAACAGAGATCGTCAGCAGTCTGCCTAATTTCTGTAGATATTTTTAATTTTTACTTACTTTTCGTTAAATGTCTTCAAAAAAGTTTTCAAAAATTTTAATTTATTATGACTTAATTCATAATTGTAAAATTTATGAAAAGTCTTGTACTAAATTCATTTACTTATTTTTGATTGAACGTTTCAAATATTATCAACATTTTTTTTTTATAGAATTATAAAAAAACAACTAAAAATTTAAAATGCTCTATTTGCAAGAAAATAACAAAATTGTTTTCCACAAATTTTTTATTAGTTTTTTCCGAGTCATTAGAAAAGTGCATGGAATAATTTTACATTTGACTTTCAGTGTTTCAATTAAATCTAATTTTTTAGTAACTACTTGTAAGGCAATAAGAGTCTGTATGAAGTTAAATATTGAACACATTTTATTGCTCCAAAAGGCGACGACAGAGTGACAGACACAAAAAAACGAATCGTGGACGTTTCGTAGCCTGTCCGTCCGTTTACCAAAAAAAAAAAAAAAAAACACAAGTTATTGTCAAACCATTACATTCATTGCACCACTCAAAATCTAAAATTATTAATATATTTTTAAATTATTATCGAATTTATTTATTTTTCATAGACTTTATCTTTCGATTCTTGCACGATGTGATTTTCTAACACATAAAATGCAATTTTTAACTAAACATGTTTGAATAACCTAACCTAACCTACACTTCACATCATACTAAATATACGTAATTACGTATTCTCCTGACGAATAGTTAAAACAGTAAGTTAATATTCATGTGGGTACCCTATACAATATTATATATTTAAATGTCGTTGATTCACAACGTCTAGACTACCCTTTGATATTTGATCTTGGATTTTTTTTTCTTTAATAATGTTCACGTCTGACTTGATATACCTACCTACAACGGAAGTCCACCCGACGGGTTGACTAACATGTACACACTTGTTTAGCATTTTTAAAACACTCGTCATTGTAGGATCGAAACGTGTGTGCCTCAAGTTAATATTTACATACACAACATAGACTATAGGGGAATGAATTTGTGTAGGTACACACTATGATATGCATTGTATATTGTCTTCCCACCGTATATGTATATATAGAGGTATTTATCTATCGGAATAAGTCAAATCACGAGTCGTCCACTGCGGACGGCGGTGGTTATGAATATCTGTATAGGTAATATTAATATTAATAATAATAATAATTGTATAAAGATTTTTTTTATTTTCCCATTCTTGTTAAATAATATTGTATAAGCACACACATAACCTTGGGGTTGTTCGAACCGTCTTAGCTCACTCGTCGAACTCTCCGGGATTGAATCCTCGCGGACGGACGTGAATTGGGTATCTTATAAAAAATTAAAAAGTAACGTACACGACTCCGGAATAAAAATACAATAATAATAATTATTATTATTACTATTATAAGCTATTACATTAATAACACAAACGCACTTCGTCGCGTCACCGCCGCTGGGTCGCAGCGCGCGAGTTATTACACTCCGCGGAGCATTCGATGAATGAGCAATTAGTTGGACGAGGGCGGTTGACGGCTGCAGAGTGCGTCTTTGGTGAAGTCCACACGACTTCCGCAAATTTCCGTCCACCACCGGAAACAGCCCGGTTCCTCCTGAAGAAGTGTACAGGGGTTCTCATTTTACATTTTTCGCTGTAATATATTATTTTCACCACCCCGGTTGTATCGTATGCTAAATACGCCGCTAAGGCTGTTTTGAGAGACACTGGACCAAACCACTACTGCGCGTCCGGCGTTTGTGTGTGCACACGTGTGTTCGAGTGTGTGTTTAAGGATATGAATGATTACCGGAAACGCACTCCGTCTCTTTGGCCGCGTACGAGTCTATTGTAGCGGATTGTTTAAAATGCGCTTACAATTTTATTCGTCGAGAACAATGGAAACTCTTCGGCGTAGGTGTATACATTTATATATTACTGTATGTGGTACTATCTTCCCTCTGCAAATGAAAAAAGTATATAATAATGATATAATGTGCGTCTAACAGCTCACACTCTGAAAGGAAAAAATATACGATAATATTATGTGTAATCCCAACTCAAACAACATGTTAATTGTATATTATAATATTAATATGACCGTACAAGTATTTAATGAATAATTAATTCAAAATGATCTGTAGTTATATCGTGTAGTAGTATACATTATTAACACAACCTAGTAATAACTCGTTAATTATTAGAAATGTTAAACTTAACACAGGTAGTGAACAATATTATAGCATTAGATAAAATCATATAGAATTTATAGTTATTTGATGTAAGTACCTACTTATAGTATATAATATTAATACGAATTATGTACCTATGACCTATCTACAGTACCTACAGGTCCTGCGCCACTGCTTGCTCCTTAGGACCTTAGAACACTCTTGACTATAGACTCCCTCAGCTTATCGTATATTCCCGACCAAGGGATACTCTCAACGAAGAGAGTTGCCAGCAGTTAGTATACGTCTATAAAATCAAATTTTTTCAGTTATACGAATGATTATACTTACATATTTTTGATTTCTCTGTGTAACCCGATTGTAGTTTTCGTTAAAAAATAATAATAATACCTTCCCAAAATAACGGTTCATGGAAGTCGACTAAGATAATAGTATAATCTCCCATTCACTATATAACTTGAAATTATGAATAATTTACTACATTATGTACATATGTGTTACTCTCAAGAAACATTAAATTTATTTCTTCAACAATTTTGAAATAAAAATAAATAATACTATTATACAAAAAATCAATACCTTTGTAATACCTAGACACTTAGTATCTATTAAATATAGTTAGGTATATAGTATATTATAATATTTATACAACGAATATAAGAAAATATTAATGTATTATCTTAATTTATTTTGCTTATTTTTGATTATTAAAATGAGTAAAAAAAAAATGTCTGTCCTCGAACCTTTTAAATATATCGAGTTTGAGACCACTGGCGTACGATATGCACGTCGCATATACGTATTTGAAGGTATACGGTGTCGTACATAATATCGTTAACGGTAGCAATGCAGAATAAAATATTCACCAGCATTAATTTAATTATGTACCTAGGTACCTTATACTTGAATAATGTGAACGGAAAACAATCATCACTCTGAGTCCGACGTACCTATATATTTGTCCACGTACGAGCGCGTCTTATAAATATTTTATTTAACAATATACGCCGTTGTCCGTGTCTCATATAGTCGTTATTACTATACTTAGGTATACTATTGAATAATGAGCGACTGCAACGGTAACAGCAGTGTTTCTTCTATTTTGATTGTTATTCGCACTCTGTGTGAAAAATGTGCAGTAATTGTTTTGTTATTATTATGACGTCAGAACGGCTATTTAATATTGGCTTTGCACTTCGCGATACATTATATTACGATATGATTGGAGTTCAAGGCACTTTGACTGCACACCTGCGATTCCCGAGGGCCGGCCATATATAGGTTTATATAATAAATCATACATAATATATTATATTATACATATATAGATAGGTATTCTCTTCACCGGGTCTGTCGGGTGTGATTATAGTAACGAGATTAAAAAATATAAAAATACCCTCCGTGTACAGCGATTGTACATTCAGAGCTTTCCGTATCCGTAACAAATCAATGACGGTGGTAATAATAATAATAATGGTAATAATAACAACACCACCTCGCGTTAAGCAATAATGAGTCATGATAACTCGATAAACCCCCCCGGGAGGTCGTTAAGATTTCCCCGGTCCGATCGACACGGACATAATTTAATATTTCAGACCCCGGGCACCGCCACACTATTGGCCCTCGGTCAACGACGAGACCATTATAATATATTCTATAAAAAAAAATATATTATATACACTGCAGCAATAACGACCCGCCGCGCCGTGAGCGATGACGAGTGATGTAGTAACCTAACCTAGGTATATCGCCATATAATATTATAACGTTTAAGCCCGAAAGACTAGAAAAATGATAAAATAATAATAATAATACTTTCAATGTTCATCGTGTAATTAAATATCTACTAGCCCGAGGACGACTATGCTACAATCGGGTCGTTTTTTTCCGATGATATTTTTGATCGTTAACGCGTTTTCAACCACTCTGTACCCACAAAGATGGTAACGCGTGATGTGTCCTCTAAACGGCGTTATTGTTTGGGTTCGTTTCTGTATATTATTATGCCGACATCGCATAGACGTACCAGTAATTGGCAAACGATTTTCTGTAGGTATGCGCATCGAGGAAATTGATTAAATCATGCCATTCGTGCTTTGGTAACTATTATTCATAGAAAATCAATAACTCAGTTTGCAGCTTTAACTCAGTCGATTTTCGTTCAATTAAATTTTTTTTTTTTGAACCTTTTTAAAAAGTATGATGAAAAAATGGCTGTCTTGAAAAATTACTACATTTGTTGATATAAATACATTTTTTGGAATTTTTGAAAAAAAAAATTGTTCCATTCGAATTTCTATACTATTATTGAGTAAAAACCCGCATCTGAATATAATATTTATTTGCCGTACGGAGATTCTATACTGGACTTTTGGAACGCACTGTATGTATACTATATTGATGCGCCTTGTGCAGTTGTGCTTGTATTCCGTCCTATATGGAGTGGTCGTGTTGCTATTATTATCATCCGCAAACAAATCTTATATAAATCGCAAGTCGTATACACTAATCACCATTGAATTACGCCCGACAACTCGGAGCAATGAGCATGGTGTATAGTCGAACGAATACGAACTTGTAGATAGGTAATACACTGTATACACTATACAGGTAGGTACTTACAAATTAATATATAATATATGTAAACACCCGGCGGCCGATTGGCGCGCGAACAACGTATTAAAAAATAAAATAAAAAACCCAACACCGGCGAGGCGGCAAGAATAATATTATGAATAAAATTCCCACGATCGTATTGGAGATTCTTTGACGCATTCATTATTATAATCCGAACACGTTGGACTCTTCTCGAAGCACCGGTGGTGATGTTATTATTATATTAAAATTCTCGTATTGTTTTCCCTCTCGTTATAACAATGTTCATGGCATATTTTTCTGTGCAACGTTTGTGCATCTACCTACGTGTGCACGCTGTATACAATCGAATTAGATATTATTATGTCATTAACCATTTAAAGGTCACTAAACCAAAAAAAAATCAAATATCCGCCGCGATGTGCAGTCTATAGGTACATATTTTATTCGTAATAATGATTGAGATTTGTGTTGTCTGTTGCAATAATTGAACGATGTTGCTTATTAGCAGTGACATTGATATTAAACTACGACCGCTCGTTGATCAAAAGTCTTCGAATAAAAAACGTGATACTTTCGTCTGCTGCAGCAAACTGCAGTATAGATTATATTACTGCTGCAGTCGATGCAGTACGCACACATGCAGATATTAATGATGTTTTTTTGGAAATAACAGTACACTTTTTAGCTGGCTCCACTTGTCACATCCACGTCATACAAACCTTTACGAAGCTTAAATAATATAATATGAAATTCACTGTAACCGGTGGACCCGGGGCTGGTATTACTAAATCTCTGCATGGAACCAATATATACTTGTATTAGTAGTTGTAATAGGTTTCCAACTATATAATATTCTGAGTACACTTTCGACGAGGATCACAAATGAGGAATCTGTTGGTAACTATTATGAGCAAATATAATATCTTAGCGGCTTAGCCTGTGGTACCTGAAGATATTTCGACGTTTCCTCTCGTGTCTCCTCCCTCTCACCCGAGGTTTTAGCGGTACTGGAAGTTTCCCCTCTGGACTAGGACATTCCCCCCCTGAACCAATATAATAAAAAAAATTTATACACATAATAATAGATTTGAAAATATTTTATATGATTTCGAGATATATCTATCGACTATCATCATTCACTTTATGGATTTATCAACCAATTTAATAGGTAAAGATTGATGAACCAAAGTTATGTAAAAGTATAATTGAATTATATTTATGCAATCATTTAACAATTTGTATAATTATTTAATGAAAAATATCGTAAATATTACCTACATTTATTTATTTGTATTTGTAATTATTTGCATTTTGTTTAATATTTATATTAGTGAATTTTGTATTGCCAATATAGTGTTATTACAACGTATTATTGAATTAAATATTTAAATGAATATACTAATATTTATTTATTTATTTAGTTATATTATTAATTTAATAATTTGTAAATGTATTGATTTGAATTGCATATTATTGTTTAATATATTTACCTTTAATTTTTTGTCTGGGGGGGGAATTGTCCCGTTTTGGGAGGGGGGGATGTTACTGCATTTTTTAATGAACAATAAAACAATGAAAGCAATATTGTTATATTATATTATATTGTTATATTGTGGTAAAAAAGGGGAATCTCAAGTTCCTACCCGAGAGCAACAGGTAAAAAATTACATACTTTAATTCCTACATAATATGAGGTATGTAAATTCCTACATGAATATCAAAATGAGATAATATGTAAATTCTTACACGGCGGCGGAAGAGTGGTATGTGTATTTAATAGTTCCTATACGGCATAAAATAATATACAAATATCATAACTTAGGTGTATTTCACACATTTCATTTTCGTACATTTTACTATTCAAAAATTGTTAAAAAAAATATATACTTTATTTTAGATGTATAGGACCTATACTATAGGTTATCAAACTGATAATACTGTTTAAAAAAAATCAAAATCAAATCGTTTGATTTAACAATTATTGAGTTATGATATTTTTGTATAATAGATTTTTTTTATCGTGTAAGACATATCTTATTTTTATATTCGTAAAGAAATGTACACATTTCTTATTATGTAAGAAATAACGAGTGTAAAAGATATTTCTACCTTGTCGTACATGACACGCCATTGTGAAATATTCAATCCACAATTGAAACACAATATATTATATGCCGGACAATCTGACTTGTAAAAGTAACATCTTTAAAGTAACATACTGCGATCATCAATCAATATATTATCATCATATAAAATATGCTCTATTACAGTTAACAATACCGCACCCAGTTTCGAGACCGTACCCACCGGTTCGCGAATTTCATGTCTTTGTAGGAGCTTCCCGTGGGGAAAAGGTTTGTCTGGCGCCTAAGTGTCGAATCCCTTGAATGCGATTTTATTATCGATAAATCAGTTGGCGCCACTTAAAAATACATGAAAACATATACAATAGCGTTGTACAAAATAAAATGAAATCAAAATATATAGATACGATATGTCTTATCTGTTTTAGCCACCGATGCGGTTTAACCAACGAAGACCTGAACAGAAAATGGAGTTCACCCGACCCAAAACTGCATCCAGAAATATTTCATGCGCGGGTACATAATACACAACATTTAATTATATAATATAATTCATTGTGTGGGTGTTTCTAAATTCAATAATCTAATTTTAATCAAAAGTGCTTACACAAAAACCGATAACAAATTACAATATAATATTTTCGTACAGATACAATGGTTTTAAAATTAAAGTGTTTTATACATACTACTTAAAAGGTAGAACAGTATGGAATGGCAACAAAGAATTCCTTAATCTTTTTTCAAAATTATTTATTTATGTAACAATTTTTTTCTTACTTACATTAAACAATATCATAACGTGTGACAATTAATTACGACTTTTATATAATTGTTATTGGTAAAATTGTTCAGTATTAATAGATCAATACTGATAAATCACAATGAATAATAACATAACTTTTCTTTTAATTATATTGTTATAGTCAATTATTACTTAACTAAAAGCAATAAAAATGTAATTTAGTTCAAAATGATTGAAGCATTAAAACAAATTTACAATATTACTTAGGTCGGTACTTATTTTATAACATTGATTTATTACTAAATTAGTTATTGTTTATGCATTATGAGCTATGGTTTTACATTTAAAAATATGTAACCTTTCGGCTCTGTTTGTTATTATGTATGTACTTGGTTGATAACTGTATAACTTACTCGTATTAATATTTAAAACTCAGTAGGTTATAAATAACTACGTAACAATAAACTAAGTGAAATATTGGTCTTAATATAGTAATGGTCATAACTACTGAAATTATTGCAATAAAAGATTTTAATCTTTCAATGTTAAATGCAATTTTACGGTTAACTGTTACAAACAATGCTAGGACACATTAATTATTAATTTTATTTTAAACACTTTATCTGATATAATTTTATTCTCATAGCCACTTGACTAATTTAATAATTATATTGTGCTTAAAAACTTTAAATTGATTTTATTTAATTATATATATATTTAATTTAAAAGTAAAATTAATTTTTTAGTTGAATAATTATTACCATCATTAATAAATATTTTAATTGTTATAGGGAATTTTGGAATACATGACACACGTAATGAAAAAGGTTCCCTATGTGTATTGTGATTTCCATGGTCATTCAAACACTAAAAACTGTTTTTTTTATGGATGTTCGGCAAAAAAAAGTTGGTCAAGAATGGACTTGTCTAAGTATGAAAATGAAACGGATTTCATGGTCAGTCATTATATAAATGAACTAGTTCAATCGCATACAATTTATTCTTTTTAAAAAATAATGTTATTAACCTATAACCCTATACACAAAAAAAAAGTTAAATGTAAAAGTCATCCAGTCCACTAGCTGGGACATGTGTCGTTAAATTAAAAAGCAATGGCATCTATACATAACTTTTACATGTAAAAATTTTTAAAAGCAACCAAAATATTAAGCAAAATATTTTGTTAAAAACGAGTGCAAGCTTACATTAATTCTTTGATAATTTTCTGTGACAAACCTGTTAAGTTCTATCTATGTTGAATTTGCAATATACAGAAATACATTATATATGAATGTTTAATCACGGACTAGCCTAATCCTAAGATATAAGATATCTTGGTCCGCATGTGTAAATTACTTTAATATATATTCCT